>RJWH01000365.1:600000-871117 GCA_004363575.1 Solenodon paradoxus | reverse complement strand
TTTTTTTTTTTTTTTTTTTTTTTTTTTTTTTTTTTTTTTTTTTTTTTTTTTTTTTTTGCTATTTTGCTATGATGAGTCTCCGTGTTCTGTAGTTCTTCTTGCATTTAGAAATTTGGAGATTATATCAGCTTGTTAGACTCCCATGGTTAATTTATTTGACAGATATGGGAAGTTCTCTGCTATTACTTCTCTAAATAAATTCTCTGCTCCTTTCTACCTTTCTTCTCTTTCAGGGTTACCTAATATCCTTATGTTTGTTCTTCTCATGGTGTCTTAAATTTCTCACAGGGTTTCCTTGCTTTTAATCCAAATCCATTTTCTATCTATCTCCTCTTCCATGAGAGTTAATTCTGTGTTTTGATCTTCAACTTCATATTTGATACTCTGCAAAACTGAGCTTTTTTATGAAACTTTCCATGTTGAAGCTTTCTTCAATTCACTGACTGCATTTTCGTATCTAGCACTACTGTTTTGACTTTTCTTTGTAGCTTCAAGCTCCCTGGTGAAGCAGTTCTTAAAATCTATCACTTCCTTTCTGAGATCTTGAGTTGTGCCTCCTGCAAATCATTTGCTTTTTTTGTTTCTGTTTGTTTGATTTGTTTGTCTAAATAAATTTAAACACCTCTCAGGATTATCTGTTAGGGTGTCCCATTCAGTGTCATTTCATTTCTTCTCTGTATAGTTCTGGCTATCCATCTCTTTGAGCCAGCTGTGTTCTGTTTTGGGAGGATTTAGACTCTGTCATGCCTTGCTTCTCTGCCTTGTATTTCGCACTGTGGCTTTATTTTTCTCTTGCTCTGTTGTTTACATCCTAGGCAGTACCTGTTGTGGGTGATTGTGGATGATGTGGTTGCTGTAGGTAGTAAACCTTCTCCCAGTGCAGGGGCCAGAGTCTCTATCTTTTCCTGGCTGATGCTGTTGGTACCTCACACACCAGGCACTCCTCTAGTACAGAGGTCAGAGATCACTGACCATTTCTTCTTCCTAGAAGTGAACAAGACATCTTTTTCACATACGTGATCCCTGGGAACAGAGTCTGAGACCCTATACTACTCCTACTTTCTGGCAGGAGCACTCCTTGCACTCCCCAGTCTAGGGATCCAGGTTGCAGGTCACTCTTGCTTGCTTGGATTAGGAGCAGGCAGTCTTGCTCATCTAGGTACTTCCTGGTTGCAGACCTGAAGTCAGGAGACACTCTTGATTCCTGACTTTCCTCAGAGACATATTCTTAAGTTGAGGATTGAAAAACTAAAAAAGAGTAGTCTTTTTTTTTTTTTTTCTAAAACTAATATATAGATTTAATGCATGTCTATCAAATCCTCAAAATTGGATGCCTAACAAGCTGGACAGCTTCTTAATGTAAAGAAACAGAAAATGCCATCAGAAAAGACAAGACATCACAGAGAATAGCCTGCATTTAATCTAATTTACTAGGGAAGCCATGATCTGTAGCATGGTGGTATATTATAAATGGGCCATATCCAGCCTCAGGTACTGCTATGACACTGCAGTTATCTAATGATTCATTCTTATTTGCGGCGGATACTGATAATAAGCAGGCATTGTCCCTCTCATGTAATAGGGTTTCTGAGATCCTATTCTGCATTGGAGTTTTGAGCTAAATGCTGGTTGGACATTGTGAGAGAATGTGGTTAGAAGGCCAAATCCAAAAATCATCCAAACCTTTACCTGTATTGATGTAGTTTCAAATGGATATATCAGAATATATATGTACACATATGAGTTTACAGTAATATTTCAACACACTTTCCTGATTAGTGTTCCTTTGGTGTTAAAGATGTAATCTTATACAGTTTCCTTTCCGGTCTATTATTTTTTGTCATCATGAGAACTCTGAAGATCTCCTTTATTATTCTCAACAATAATAGCAATGCTGAAAGTAGTGGTGAAATAGTAATAGGCAGTTAATATCCAATGCATACATATGTCTGACAATGTTATGCCTGCAAACCCCTGTAACTTGGCTATTATGTGGGTTTTGGGTATATCTGCTTTTGCTTTCTTTTTATTTTGCATTTTATTCAAGAAGAAATTGAGTCTGATTATTATAAAAGGTTACCTAAGATCAATCAAGTTTTTGGAATATTGTAGCCTGGTCTGACATGAGGAAACAAGAAATTTTTTCCTCTAAAATAGATTTTCTTGCTCTTTTTCTCCAACATCAATTACTTACTTTATTTTCTCCTCTATTTCAGCACACTTTGACTCAGGGCCACAGAGTTCTCGCCTTCATATTGTAGAGAAGCTTCTCTCTTCAGCAAACGCAAACCTTTTACTTTGTTTGTCTCCCTCCAGTCCACAGGGTACTCAGGAACCAAGGACAAGGCATTCAAGATCTTTTTCACTAGTCTATCTATCATCTAGTAGGCTCCAACTACATATTTAAAGCTCTAAACTCCCTCTTGCCCGACCTGAGACACTTTGTCGCCTTCCCCACCCCATCTCATCCTTTGGAACTGTAATTGATCCTATTTTTCACAGCGCCAGGAACCTTGTTCCCTGGGGTTAAATGGGCAAACAAAAGTTAAAGGGCTCTTCCCAAAGAGGAGATAAAGAGATGCTGTAAGTCATCTTACCTTTGCTTGGAACACCATGGTTTCTGTTTTGGTAAAAGCTTTTCAATTGATTAAGAGCAGATAGATAGATACTATATTCTGTGTTGACTGACACAAAGGAAGAGAAGGATTCTACAACCATACCTCTGTGACCCTTCTTCAACCACAAACAGCCAAATAGCCTCTCCCAGAAAATGACACTATTGTTCCTTTGTATGCCGTGTGAGGTGAGGTCATCAAGCTCACATTTATTAGTAGTGGATGGCTTCATGTGTTGCCCAGGGCTTTAGTGTCGATGTTTGCTTACATTTCAAAGTAATAGAGACATTTATTTCCTTTATGGCTGCCCAGCAATTTTAGGTAACACTTTTATATCTTCTCTTTTGTGAAGACATCAGTGTTTTTATTCAGCATATACCAACACTTGGGGAGGCAGGCAGCTCCTTTTACAGCAACCATCAGGGAAATCACTGGTTTTGATAGATTCAGGTCCTCCGTACTTGGTTCATGCTTTTTATTAAAAAAAAAAAAGACCTCGATAGCTAATAACGTCTGCTTGGAATATAACCCCCCTGCCCCAAAATGCTAAAAAGATAAAAGAGGCAGTCCTCCTGATTTAATTAAAATAGGCACTTGAGAAGAAATTAAAAATTCAGAAATGAAATAATGTTCACACTCTAAAGTCTCTCTCTCCATGGTCTTCCCCCTCTAGTCTATTCTTCATAGAAATGTCACTGAGACATCTAAAGACAAATTTCATGAGTCAATTTTTAAATTAAATTTTATCAAGCACCAATTTTGAGGTCTAGTACTGTGAATTGCCCACTTCTTATCATATAATCAAAGTTACTTGCTTCCTAGACCATATTTTCCAGTCATTGCTTATATATTCACTCCACCTCACCAATCTAATTATAAATCATTGCTAGCAGAGTCTTTGTGTATCTTTGTACCCAAAGGTACTATTTCCTTTAATTCTTCATTCTTATATCTAGTCTGTAAATGGAGGTTGAATATGACTGCTTTTTTGGCTTTCCCTTCAAAATCTACACCTAGGTTTAGTGGTCTTCATCTTGGGGTAATTTGTAGGCATTATTAGAGTAGAAGTTAATTGATCCTTGTTATCTTTTTATGTGTCTCAGGCTAAATGTATCATTCTAGACATTTTTGTTATAATGAAGTCTTAATCTTGGCTTAACATGAATTGTGAAACATTGACCAACACACCGGAGTTTCTGATTCAATGGTAAGTTACAAACAAAATACCTGTACCCACAGTCCCCCAAGATATTTCAATACCAGAGGTGGCAGACACACACACACACACACACACACTCACATGCACACACACGCACACACACACACAGCACAAACTCAGTGTCATTCATTGATTTTTTTTATTTAGTATTTGGTAGCCTCCTCTTTACAAATGCACTTCCATGACATGATATAATATCTAGGAATAGCAAGACATATCTGAGAAGCAACAGCAGATTGTATTGACCCTAAAGTTCCTCCAGCAAATAAGAACAGAACTTGTCCTCTACAGTAACCTCTAGAGAGTTCCACTAACTTCCTCAGTGCCTATTGCAATATTCCTGTCTTTAACCTATATTCCTTCTGTTCCAATTTAAATCATTCCCTTGAGCTCTTCTTTTGGAACCTGAGTTATGAGAGACTCGAAGGGCATAAGGACTCCTAGATAGTTCAAGAAATAGGTTGAAGAATGGAGATTGTCCAATTTAAGCTATAGTAGAATTTGAGAGTAAGCAGAAAGCAATTATATAGTTGGCCAGGTATCAGGGCGGTGGGGTCAACACCTCCACACCACCTCTCCAGCAGCTGCTCCTAACTTTTTATAATGATTGATTGTAGCATTGCTATTTACAGGTCTAATTTTCACTCGTGTGGTATTCTGGTTAATAAAAAATTACATTAAGAACACCTGCTAATCATCTGCTTCAGCTAATTTAAAAGGAAAAATTCTAATAGTACTTATACATTTTCTAATTAGGTAAGAAGTATGAGTTTTAATTAATGTCTTAATTAGATGCCATTATCTACTCGTGACACTGTGAATTATTTGAAACCAGAACCTTGATTACTATATTGATATGTGTTCTGTTGTTCTAATTTTTTTAACAAGTAGTTAATGGCTGTTATGTTGAGAAAAAATCTTCACTAGCTAAATAGAGCCACTTCTCAGCAACTTTTTTCCAGAGCGTGATTTCTTCTTTACCCTCCTACCCATCTTCTCTTTGTTTTTTTGTTTTGTTTTGGTTTGGTTTTGCATCTGTCTCTTGCTCAGAACCCTGATTTTATGTGGGTTCTCATGTGGGCTCTCCCAGGTTCTCCCCAGACAACTGAGTTGTTCCATTCTGGAAGATAGTTGCTCTGTAAGATGATGCTTTCTTGATAGTCATCAGATTCTAGATCGGCAATGGAGAAGTAGAAAGGGATCATGGAAGGAATCTGAAAAACAGGATGGTAAACTCCTACAGCAAACATAAATGAGCCATGATTGAACAGTTTCAAAATAACAGATATCAAAAATCCTATCTCAAAAGTTGAATTTCTTAATCACTTTCAGAATAAACTTTACTGTGAAAGATTAGTGTGCTGAGAAGTAGGTAGAAGTGGAAACTGTCCTTGTACCTTCTCCAGAAACTCATTAACTCTGAACTCAATATAGAGACCTAGAAAATCATGTTTGGTTGATTTACTCTTTATGATGTAACTCTTCAGTCAAATGGAAAAGAAGAACCAATTTCTATCACCACATTTTGTTTTTTGGAATATGACCCAAAAAACCACATATTTTCTATAGTTACAAATGAATTCAGATAGGAGTCAGATTTAAAATGAAAAGAGCTAAGAGAGAGAAGATTCAAAGAATATTACATTTACATTTATAGAATTTGAACACAAAATGTGTGGTCTTAGTGATAGTGTTGCTAATTGGTTTGTACTTTGATCTTATTTTCTATCTAGCATGACATTTTGGAGTAAAATGTCAGAGAATCAAAAACTGGTTTTGAAGACTCTTTTTTTATTAGCTAGAGTTCCAGATTTGATTTACATTGGGCCAGTTAGATACACTTGCATACTTTGAAATATATTTTCTGATGCAGATTTTAACAGGTGTGGCTCATAGACTGGGAGCTAGTCTCCTGATTGGGGCAATGTCTACACGTAGTGATATCCTGATTACATGTGTTTGCAACAAACTTGGTAAACCAGGTCTGTGTAGGAACTTTGAGAATAACACTCAGAAATTCAACTTAGAATGTATTTTTAATTCTCCTAACACTCAGTTAGCAATGACAAACACTTTCCAATGTAAACTCACTAAAATAAAATCAAATTAATTCCCATGTCAAAATTTCCTACTTTATTTCATTACTTCTCAGTTACTTATTAGAATTCACAAATTCTGATGGTATATCTCTCATAAATTTAAAATTCTTAGTTATTTTGTTTGTCCTGGGGAAGAATTTTTGCTTTCACAATGTACTCCTGGAGATAATATTCATTACCATATTTGAAAAGACATGTAAAGAAGTACACATTAAAGTGATAAGGAAACATTTTTAGCCTGGGAATCCTTATTTAGTTTTTTCTTCATAGTATATTACAAATCAGTTATAAAAGATATTTAAAAGTACTAAATAGTGATAGAATAGCTATTTTATGTGTTTTATGTTATGAAATATTTCAAGTATAAAAAAGTATGAATTGTATAATAATCCCTCAGACCCATAAACAATATTACAATGACATAGTCATAGCCTGTCTTGCTTCATTTATTCTATCACCCACTCTTCCCAACTTTGATTATGTCAAAGAAAGTATCAGATCATAGTACCTTACCTGGAAACATGTCTGCATGCATTTGTAAATGTAAGGAATTTATTTTAATATAGCTGCAATATTGCAAGTAAAGTATTTAAAATATTTAATATTATCAGTCTTTTAGCTAGTGTTCAAACTTCCCTGACACATTTTTTTCAAGTCTGCTTGCTGGAATTTGGATTTCAAATATGTAGCAAATACTTACATGCCTATTAAGTTCTATTTGAATTATTGATTTATCTTCTTTATTTTACTTTGTCTTGAAAGCAATTTAAGATAAATTAGGTGTTTTTCATGTGGAATTTCCAGAGTCATCTCCCTGATTTCATTTGCTGTTTTCTCAGCTCCAAGTGAATCCTGTAAATTGGTTTTTATATCGTATAGGACTCGTAGAGCCTTGGGCAAGTTTTCTCTATAGATGGGTTGTATATTTTCATCAGAAAACATATAATATTGATTAGAGTAATTTTGTGGTGATGTTGGCATTGATTGATGATCACCATCTAGATCCATTAATTTAATAGGGGTTGAAATGAGGTATCCTAACTTTGTTGCTTCTGTTGTTATTGTTCATTAGTTAAAATAGATCACACATTTGTCCAATTCAAGATCAAAATCACATGGCTTTTATCCAGTGTTAGTCTAACCTTTTATTTCCTTGGTCCTGATTCTTAATGACATCAAGAAAATTGCTCATTTTTCAAATTGCATAATCAATGCTCAAAAATCTCAGAATGATACCAACATTGTATCCAAGAAAAATGATGACTGAACTAGATAATGTGTCATTTTGTATTGAAGTTCACTTTTTCCTTATGGTCTAATCCATCAGGATTACAGTAAAGCTATTGTGTTTTACATACTTTGATATCATTTGTCTTGATTCAATTATGTTGCCAAGTTGACATTTAGATGTTTATTTCATTTTGACTATTTTTTTAATTTATGCAAAAATAGTTGCAATATCAAATCAATAAAATGTCATATATTCAGATAACTCTAACTTTTGTTCTTGTCATCTACTCTTGTTTTCCTTCTTTTCTACAAAAGTAGCCTCGTGTATGCTGTTATAGATTACAATCCAATTTTACTTTAAATGTAAGCTTATGGGTATTGTGCAATTCTCATAAGGCACTATGCATACTCTATTAGATAATAATAGAAATTAATTTTATTTATAACTAGCTTCACATTTTTCTCGTTTCCCCCTCCCTCTTCATATTTAACACATTAATTGATATTAATATATATAGGCATTTCTCATTCCTTTAAAAAGCTAACTAGTCTTCATTTTAGAGATTTTAAAGTTTGTTCATCTTTTTCTCATAATGAATATATGGGTTGTCTTCAACTTCTACAATAACAAATATGTTTATTTACATATATACTTTGTGTCTATACTTTGCAAAATAGTCTTAAAGTCACAATTATTTTAATCCAAGTGTGAATGAACACATAAATTTGATATAATGCTAGTGTAAGTAAATAACTACACCAACCTGCATTTACATTTCTACCAACACTATTTCCAAATAATTGCAAAAGCAAGTCATATGTTCCCTTTTAGCTTTTGTCAATGTATTGGATAAGAATTTCTATATCACTGTATTTTAAATTTTCATTTGTATCACTATTACTGTTAGAGAATCATTTTGTATAATTAAGGGAAATGATCTTTCTTTTTTCTGTAAAATACGTTTTGTTGTCTATAGTATTGGTATAGTTCCCATATTCTCTTTTTAGGAGATTACTTTCATGTTTTATATACATCAAAGTATTATCCATGATATTAATTATAAATCACATTGACGTTTCATTGCTACATTTAAGTCTCCATCATTAATCTTACAAGGAGGCAAATAAAGGCAAGCATTAATAAGCACCTATTTTCCAGAACATAAACTGAACTAGAGTTCAAAATTAAAGAAGTGTAATTGTAAAGCTTTAGAATTCATGGTTGCTTAAATTTATAAAACAGGACATGTGCAGACCAGCAGGTAAAAGAACAGAAATTCCTAAGGGAAAGTTCAAATTCCTGCCGTTTATATCTTTATGACATTCCTAAATAAGGGGAAATAATGTTGTACAAGTTTTATATCTTCCTTTCTTTTGAATGCTGCAACTACTGGGGTGGGGAATCATAGAGGAGGCAGTAAAAGGCTTGTAAGGAGAGAAAATAATTGAAAAGCACTATATATATATATATATATATATATATATTTATGTATGTGTGTGTGTGTGTGTGAGTGTCAAATGACCTGGATAACTGCGATGCAGAGAAACAGAACTCTCAGGTAAGATGCTATTTATTCTCATGCATATAGACATGAATGCACCATATGTTTTCAACCTCATTAATGCAGATAGGTTTTTAAAAAGTTAGATAGAAATTTTGAGCAAAAATTGGGAAAACAAAACCCCTTTAGATTTTTAACTATCCTTTCAAAATGAGCTTGCTACTTCATTTATCTTAATATTTAACTTTTTAAAATTCTTACTTTATCCAAATTTGAGGTAAAAAAAACATTCTGGGCTACCTGAGGAAGTATGTATAACGTTTTTTGTTAGTCTGGATAATATTCTAGCAGACTCAAATGCAATACAGAATTGGAAATGATACTCTTTCCCACATGTAATGTGTTTTTTTAATGGAAGTTTAGTCCACTGTGTAATGGATGGAATATTAGACTTTCTCAAGAACCTAAGGTTGCACTTTCCTATAAATGTTGTATGCTGTAATACATAACCACACAGACTGCATATGTTAGAGAATCTGTTTTTTTTTTTTTCTTTTAGTCTAAAAGGAAACACGTCTTCTGCTTTAGCTTTAATCTCCATTGAAACATTAAATAAATCTGGTGATTTTCATTGATACCCTAAGCACAGTTATATTTATTAGAGTACCAAAAACATAATTTAGAATGGGAAACCTATACATAGGAAATTATTTTAATGTGTAGAATAATTATTACAATAAAAATATATTAAAATAAGCAAAAAAAAACCCATAATTTATTTTTCTTATTTCCAGTATCATGTGACTTTCTTTTATCACAAGCTGTTTCTCCTGTCAGAATCACCGTTTGACATAGGTCTAATACATGCTAGATCATATTTAAAATGAAGCATTAACAGTTATGTGTCAATCACAAGCTTACATAATAATATCGTCTGTATCTATAGGTGGGGCCCTGAAACATAACACATCGATAATGAATCCATTCTGGAGTTCAAATTTAACATCCAAGATACTTGTACACTCTGCCTGGAACTCCGTCATTATTATTAAGTTGGGTATTTTTTCTTAATTTTAATACTCAAGGACAGTAGAGGAAAGGACACATACAGAAGTAGTCACTCAGCTATTACTGCACCAAGGATTTTACCATTGGGAGATTTGATACCAAGTGTCACATTGGTATCTGCAGAGACCCTCTCTTTCATCTGTTTTCATTAGTTGTTCTAACACATCAAAAAGTTTTTAAGACATGCTACAGTTAACTTAAAAGATAGAGAACTAAACACAAGCTTTTCACTAACCCAGGCTTCAAACACATCATTTTGATGGCCTAATAACACCTTTGTGGATGAAGGTGACATATGAGTCGAAGTTATTTTCACAGTATCGTATATGCTCCTAGACCTAACAATACACACTTTGTTGCCCCTTCATGATAAATGAGGGTCTGACCGCAGCTCTGAAACAGTACAGAATTCAATGGTTCTCTAGAGCTCAATAGCCACAGCTTTGCTTTATCATGGAGAGTGTCCTAACCCCAATGCTTACAAACGACTACAAAGTAACACTTTTAGCTGAAATGACCTAAAATTAGGAATTGAATCTACCCTTAATGCTGTGAGCCCCACTGCTTCTCTTGTGAAATATGTTTAGCACAGTGAGTAGGAATATATCAATCACGGCTGAATGGTTCCATTCGATGTAGGTTGTAGTGAACCTTTTGTAATTTATTTTTTTAATACTAGATACTAGAATATGAAATTGCAGTGTGTTAAAGAGAGAACAGTACTGGGGTTGCATGGTCCTAGTAACCAACTAAGATCCCCTATGACCTCTTCAAATTTTCTATTTCATTTACTTATTTTTGAATGTTTGAGTTCAAGTCTTATCCCTAATGATTTATTTTTTAACTTAGTACTTCATTTGCTTGCAATACTACATAAACTCCAGAAGAACAGTTACACACCTCTGTCAACATATATATATATATATATATATACATATATATGTATATATATATAATAGGTTCTTGCCCCTTCCGCCATCCTTCTGGTAATCATAATTACTTGGTTAATATTTTTAGGTTCATTTATTTTAGACCAGGAAAAGTCAGCTCTGCTCAGGTTCTTAACTTCTGAATCAAAGGGCTCGGAGAAGCAAACTGTTCAACTATTTATGTGCGATATACAATAAATTTGACTGAGACATCATTACAGAAATTCCTTCAACTCATTAACTCATAAGCACAGTACACAGATGCTTTGATAGTATCAGCACATATAAATTCTTTATTACCCCTTTCGGGAACTCTATATCAGAAATTTTGATAAACTAGGAGGGGACCAAGAGTGGTCAGGAAAATGGGAGCATGGGTCAGTTCTAGGATTTACACCGAACACTTTCTTTATTTTGTGTATGATGGATACATAACTGACATGAAATATTATATCAGTTTGGGGTATATAATATAATATTGATACATATGTATATATTATGATTTGATTGACATGCATACATTATGTACTGTCATATATTATTACTTGATATATGCATATATTTTAAAAGTACTTAGAATACAGTTAATTCAATATCCATCTTCACACATAACTACGTATTTTTTTTCTGAAGATATAATTTATTTTGACCTGATTTCTATCTAGTTACTTTATAGTTTTCATTTAGGAAACATCAAATTAAATTGACATTATGTTGAATCATATATATGTGCATATACATATAAACACAAATACAACATATATATGTATACACACACACACACACACACACACACACACACACACACATATATATATATATATATACATATGAAGGGAAAGTCTTTAAGTATTTTTAAATGGTTCTATTACAATCAATTGATAATTAAGAAAATTTAGAAAATTCAGAATTCATAGAAGAAAAATATGTTATTCATTGTTCCACTATTCATAGTTATTATTAACTTACTGATCTAGAGAAAACCCTTGTAACTTACACATTTACATAATTTTAAATACTTGGATATTCAAAACTATCCCAAATAGGTAACTATGATTTTCCTAGAATATGAGTTTGAATGATCCTGACAAATGAAAGCATATTTTTTAAAATTTATTTTTGTTTTATTTTATATTTCTGCCATGACATTAGGTTAATTCCTCAATGTGCTTATTTAATTAAGTATGATAACACAATTTTTATTTATTTGATGTCATAAATAATTTGTGTTTACCTATTTTGAAAAAATTCAAGCAATGTCATTGTAGAAAGCATAATATTTTAGCAAGTGGTAGAACAAGAAAGTGTTGCTTTTTGTTTTATGAAGAGGAACAAAAGAAATAAAAGCTCACAATGGAAATGCATCTTAGAACTAAACCAAAATATATATGAATCGAAAATTCATCAGAATCATAATGCCAATGACTGCGCATATGATCCATGTGTCCAAACTTTGTATGTCCATTTTGAAAAATAAAATATTTTCTTAATTAACATTATTGTTTTTTAACTTTTCCCTCATGCCATTAGAGTATGCACACTTAAAATTAATGTTTTCACCTCAGTTTTGAAAACAGACATGGTGATCAAGAAAGCATTTTATTTGAATAGTAGAGAAAATCTTGCTGAAGGCTGAACTTTATTTTTAGCTAAATGAAAAAAAAAACCAAAACATTTCACAGAGTATTTACTGAAAACAATCAATATGTCCCTAGCAGGTATAAGTCAATATATATATATCAAGTCAGAAGTACACTATTACTTGGAAGTTAATATGTTTTAACAAACATATGGAGAATTTACATCAAAACAGGCCACTGACATTTTGTGTGCCCCCTTTTTTGTTAGTCTTACTTACATCTCAAGCAAAATCATTTGTCTAACTGAATCACTCAGTAAAATCTGAATTTAGCCAACTTTCAAGATCTTGACATTGTATTTTATTTCTCCAAGAAGACACCTCAGATTAATTTAGTCTAGCAACATAGTTTAACATCATATTTTATTCTTCCAAGAAGATACCTCAGATTAATTTAGTCTAGCAACATAGTTTGGGGCACTGCATTCTTTCTCCTTTGCAACGACTATGGAGGTTATGAGAATTTTGAGCCATATGTCTGTATTCCTCAAGTTCCACTTGGACATTTGCTCATTCTATGATCTTAGGGTAATGATTTAACCTTGTTTAGTTAAGTGTATTATTTCTTCTACCTCTAGTATTGATATGACTTCACATTCAATGAACTCTGGTTGATACTTTTTCTATGTTTTCACGTTCTACTTTATGAGAAGCAAAAATATGAAAGCTTAATTATTGAAGTCTCTCTTCCTTCTCAAAGAGTTCTCTCCTTTACTCGTCATGCACAGCTATGTTGAATTACTGTCTCACTGGCAGATACCTGACCTCGGATGGCCTTTCTACCTATCGTTGAAAGACAGAGACTAGCCTGGAGGGTTGTTGCAAAAACAAGGGAAGAAAAGAATCTTCTTGGAATAAGCCAATTTGCAACTCAACCAAGACTGATATCTATAACTTTCCTATACTATTATGTTTTATCTGTTGATAGACTTATTTTTATTTTATAAATTGCAAGGTTATAATGTGTTATTATTTATAAATTGGAAAGGAGACAATACCTATTCTTTAGGAAAGGTGAAAATCTCCTTACTTTAAATATAGGAAATTTGCCCAACAAGTTTTGATAAACAAATAACTTCAATCTCCTTAGCAACAGCACAAGCCTCTCAGAGACAGACCACTATGTTGCCTGCATAGCCAGCTTACCCTTACTGCTCATGTGTGGCATTTGCAAGAGAAGTCCAAGATGGGTAGCATGAAGGCCCAGAAAAAGAAGTACTTATAAGGTTGTAATATCTAGAATGAGTCTATGGAAGTCATTGACTGGATTCCAACAGAATGTAAAGAGTTTCTAGAGACAAAGATTGAAAAAAAGAATTTTTTATAATGTGACCAACATCAGGGACACGAGTGTGTTACTGACTTTGTGAGGATGGCAGGTAATACCATCTCACTGAGTTTAAAGCTTAAAGAAAAGTAGGACACAAAATAGGGGAAAATAGTCCTCATAAAACAACAACTGAAAAGTTCTTACAATGCATTAGAATTTACAGTGAAATGGCAGACTAGATTGTGATTTTTTTTTTTTTTGAAATTCGCACCCTACATAACCTGATTCTACATTAAGAAAAATAATTCTGTAAGCTGTATAAAAACTGTTTGGATAGGAGAGGAAATAGAGTTATCAGTTATGAGGATAGTAAATATTGAAATAGCCTTATTTCCAAAAATGTGTTTGAAAGAAGTCTAATTTCACAGTATTTTACTGTGTTTATTCGTGAAAACAGAAGTTTTTGTAGTCATAGACTTTTTGTATAACCAAATTAAATAAACAAATAAATTAAGACATTTCAATTCTGCAGGATATGTAGTAAGTTAGTAACAAAGACAAAGCAAGAACTAATACGGTATAGCAATTCCCCACTTGCCTGACTGTGGAAGTCCCCTTTAAAGAAGCATCTTGCAGAATTATTGTTCATAGGTCCTATTTTTCAACATGGTGTTTTCTGAAGTAAATTCCTTACTGTATAGCATTAACTCTTATAGAAAGTAAGCTCTGTTATTGAATTTTTTATCTTCAGTTTCCAGAAGATTGACAAAGGTGAGTTCTCTAGGAATATTTATTGAATATAGTTGATCTGAATGAGGAGAAGGAAACATGAATAGAGAACTAGGCTGGATATTCCCAGATTCTCTCCATTACTCAACTCTTGATTACTACTTTTTGATGGTGATTATTCAGAAATTCAGATTTGGAAGACAGGTTTATAGGAAAGAAGTTAGAGATGTTAAGTCTTAGTTGAGTTAATCCCACTGTGTAATCTAGAATCTAAACCAATTTGTTCTTAAAAGTCTTAAAAATATGTTTCTTTGCCTAAGATATTTTATTGTTTAACAATGGGTGAGGTAAATTTTCCAGTGCTAAAAAAAATCAATGTCATGTAGCATGATAATAAAGAACGTAAATTACTGAAAAACACAGATTTAGTGTTAGAAAGTCTTTATGTGAGTGCTAACTTTTCTACTTACTAATATATGGCATCGGAGAAGTCACTTATCCATTTTAATTTTCATTTTATCTTCTGTAAAAATGTAGAATTATATATCATTTTATATTATGTTATATAATTAATTATATATTTTTCACTATATAAGGAGAGAGAGAGAGAGAATATGGGATTTGAGCCTTTTTAGTAATACGACACTCTTGAAGTTCTACGTGCTATGTCTGGGGCATAATATCTCTATAACTGGATTTTAATATGGCTATGTGGAGCTGAGAGAAATTCTGGAATTAGCCCATGTCTGAATAAATACAAAATTATAATTGTCTTCTAAGTTGGATGCTGAATGTCAATAATGCAAACAAAATAAGCAGTTTAAAGTTAAGGAAAAAGATATTTAGTCAGAATTCTCTGGTAATTTTTAACATGCAGGATTTGTGTACAAAATCATTAACCTTTATGAATAATAATCCACTACTTGTTTACGGGACAGAGTACTAGATATACCATCTCAGCTAACCTTAGAACAATCCTCTGAATTAGTTTATATTTTTTCCACCATGATTCCAGCACAGTTTATGACATTTTGGGAAAGAAAAATGTATATTTTTATGTGAAAACACTCCCACTTTATGGCTGTAAATGAGAAGTACCCTTACAAAGTACATTTCCATGAACTGTAAATTCACTGCGGCTGGAGCAGAGATTTCGAAGGGAGACTGTAGGAGGAGATAAGAATGTAAGTAATCACAGATGATTGAGTCTAGATAGGTCATAACGGGATTGTGAAGGGACTGCATGCCAGGTTCAGGTGTGTGTATGTTTACTCCTGCAGGGAGGCATAGCTATTAAGGGATTCTGAACTGATTCTGAACAATATGGAAGTGATTTTCTTTAGAAGACTAGATCTGATAATGGTTGTTTGCAGTGATTTGATCAGATTAACTGGATAAGCTTCTAAGCTTCATATAGCTTTTCTTTCTCTTGTAATTGTCACAGATGATGATTAATTTTAGAAAGGAACTCTATAATGTGAGTTAGCTGTTCAGAGCAGGAGTTCTGAAGGTAAACTCCTAGCTCAGCCACTGACTAACTGTGTGATCTTCTTTAAATTATTTAACCCTCACAGCAGTTTTCTCATCCTTAAATTGGAAATGCTAGTGTTACTTTCCTTATAAGAGAAAGTTAAATGAGCCAACAGACTGTATACTTTCCTCTAGCACACATACTTTCCTCTAGTTACTAGATCATATTTATGCTATTGTTATTGTAATCCTTATCAAAGCTGTTTGTTGCTTTATTTTTCAATAAACTTTCTCTTAGGGAGATTTGCCTTCCAAATAGTCTCTAGGATTTGCAGTTTATTTCTACTGCCTTGCCTCAATAATCGGTATTTTGAAAAAAAGATGCATTCCCAGAAATGTCAGAATTCCTAAAATTTAGATATGTCAAAATATAATTAAGGTTTTTTTATACTGTTTTGATCTGTTTTCCATGACTTATCTCCCTTCTCTACGTGAACATAGTTTTGCCAAATCACCTCTACTTCTTTCTCGGAGTTTCAGAAATCTGCTAATTCAGGACTCGGCAGTAAGATCCCTGAGTGTAAAGAGAAAACACAAAAGCTATACAACCAGTTTTTATTAACTGACCCCAAATCCCCAAAAGCTGTAATTTGACTATTTTCTTTCATTTGAGACATAGTATTTGCAACAGTTATTTTTGCCCCATTCTCCCTGCCATTCATGATTGCTGTAATCAGAAAACCACATGAGGTCACTTTGGGGGGATTTGCTTTTGCTGTGGCATCTTAACCTGCACCTGCCTTGAGCGGAAGTTCTTAGGTAACTGGTCCTCAAATTGGGTGAGTTCTCTTTGTTTTTACTTCAGAATTAGTGCCAAAGGGAAGGTGGAACTAGTCTACATAGCTGTATAACTTTCCTTATGCACCTATAGCTGCCAAATTAAACTTCGTTTTAATTTTTTAATGGAAATGTACCAAAAGCACATACATATGAGGCATGCTCCTGCTTCTTGAACATATTTTCGCTCCGTCACCGTGATCTGACTGTGTACGCTGCCATTGTCTCAGACTAAATGATACACAAGTGATGTTCTTTTGTAGTTTCTGGCTCTGCTTTTTGTTTGTGTGTTTATTTTTATCTCTCTCCTTATTAGATTTCCCACTAGCTTTCCTTCTTACTTTTTCAGCTGGACTATCATTAAGCAGTCCTGTTAACCCCACACTCATCCCCACTGAGTTTTAACTTATGCACCTAATAAATTATTCCATAAGCTAAGAAATTCTACAACCAACCTCCTGAGAATTACATAAGGCTGAAAAAAAAATCCTCTAAATAAAGGCCTGGAGACTTCTATTTTGAATAATATGTGTTCCTTCCTATTTGCCGTTTTGGTTTAGTTCTCAGGGTCTCCCACTTGGACAGCTGAGACCCCCCTCCCATCTGGTCTCTTTGTCACACTTGCTCCTCTGTAATTCTTTCTTCATGAGACTGAAAATTCAAATATGACCACAGCGCTTTCTTACTTAAAATCATGCAGAAGTTTCCCAAAGACAAGCAATAAAATCCAACCTCTTGCCAAGATGTTCAAGGTCTTAGTTGCTGTGGCTCCTTCTGTTCTATAGATGTATACCTGCCTCTCTGACCTCACAGCCTACATGAGAAACATTTGCAAGTGTTTCTTTTTTGATTGACAAGACAAATGACACCTTGTCTATTCATTAAGTCTCTCAATTGTTACAATCTCTCTTTAGAATATTGCTTTTCTTTCCTTCACCTTCTGGACATGTTGGCACCCTTAAGAACATAGCAGAGGGTCTCTAGGCTGATTATTGGGCCTACTACACTAGACCTGTCATGCGTTTATTCTGTAATTCATTTGCTCATTTGCTCATTAGTCTCTCACAGAGACTGTATGTGGTGGAATGAGCAATCTACCCTGCACCATATAGCCCTGGGGGCCTTTCCAGTCTCACGTCTGCTTCCCAATGGAGCTACTAATGTGTTGGATTCTCAAGCGTGCCAGATGGCTCGATATCTTCATATTGCTGCCTGACGTATGAACACCTCCTCATGGGTCACCATTTATAAATTTTCCTAAGGGATTTCAAAAGCTGAAAATAGAAGTTGCCTCTTTTGTTTTTAAGACCAGATTTTTACCTATGTGATATCTATCACTGTATCTTTAGCACATTGTCATTATTAAGTTTTTCTACCACATAGACACAAATTCTCTTAAGAATGTGCTTGATTTTACCATGTATAATCTGAGTCTACAGTGGTGCCTAATTAGAATAGGTACTCATTTTGAATGTTGTATTAAATGAATACATGCTTAATATAAATCTGTTCTATGTGATTGGTATGGAGTAGGGGTGAATTTTGTAATTATTTTCATTGATTTCATTATACTTCTTTGGGGGAAGAATTTGAACTTATGTCTAATGTTTCATTGAAATAATATTGAATTATGACATTATATAGGTTTCAGGTGCACATCATTACAAATCAACATCTGTATAAACTATATTAAGTTCACCACTAAAGGTCTGATTCTTTCTTTCACAAGATACATGAACCCTTTTGTCTTATTTTCTGGTAACCATTAAACTTGTCCTCACAGTGTGAATGCTTATTTTTGTTTCATTTAGTTTATTCATTTGTTTTGTTTCATATTCTTAATTAGTGGTTCTCAAGCAGGGCTGAGCTTTACAAACACCTGGAGATTATTTGGTAAATATCTTTGACTAGTTTTTTTTGGGCGTTAATGTGCATAGGAATCACCATATGAATATTGTTAACATGCAGATTCTGATTCAGGTGAGGAATGATTATATTATTACAAAGATTCTATTTTCCTAGCAAGCTCCCAGGAGATTGGCATGATGCTGAGAAAGGACCACACTAAGTATTTAGCCATGACATTATGGATTAGAATCTCTTGGAGGCTAAGACACTGGTTAAAATAATCATGGACCCAGCTTTGAGACCCAGAGATGAAGGCTAGAAAAAAAAAAGCATGTATAATGATATGTAGTATTTTACTACTCTTCATTTATTGATTCAGCAACATTATTGAGTGACTAGTGATATATTGTGTCAGAGGTTTTAATTATTTGGGTGACAGAGTATGGAATGTTCTTGACCTCATGAAGTATATAACCTAATAGGGAAAATAGAAAATAGATACAACTGGTTAAATACATTCTTGCTCGTTGAGAAAAAAAATCCAAGAAAAAAACAAGGCATTGATTTAGCAATAACAAGAGAAGACCAACATTTAAACTAAGACTTGAATGACACATTATACCAGTCATTGAATTCTCAGGACAAGTTTGCTTAACACAATGTTGAGAACCTGTGCAAATGTCTGAGTCAGAAAAGAGCTTGACTGTCTCCAAATACACTTATGGTTGAAGGGAAAGGACAAAAGGGAGAGTGTCATGTGGTGAGGTGGTCAAGGAGCAGACAAGGCCATACATGTAACCCAGCAGAGCACAGGGGCATAATGAGAGACACGTTGACTCATCAACTGCTGGGACAGGGTTGCTATGCAGCTTGATGTAGTCAACTTTGGTACCTTTAAGACACTGACTCATATAGAATAGCATCAATGATCCTCGGAATACATCTTCAATACTTTCATTTCTGAGTTTCTATTAATGCTATTTATACAAAAAATATGGGTAATAATTTTTCAATGAATTTTTGTCTTAAGTTTTCTGTTTATCTTAATTAGCATTCAAGAAAGATTCTTCTCCATTTATAATTCAAACTGGTGTGATGAGGTGCTAATTAATTCTAGTAATTTCTATACTTTTATTCCACTGCAGAAATAAATCATGGATTGGCATCTTCTTTAATTAAATATTTTCAAGTTAACTTCAAAAGTACCTGAACCTCCAATCATATACCAGGGTCTAATTTTCTTATCAAAATGATGAAAAAAATAAGAATATATTCATCTTTCATTTATTTCTGCATTCTGGACTCCATATTTGTGGTAATTTCTGGGCAAATTCCTTATATTAAGCCAATTTGTTTAGCATTTTCAATGTCTTCCTTTTTTAAATAGATCACCCTGGTCATGATTGAACAATAAAATCAAAATTGACATTTCAGTGATTATTTTATCAACCAACAGCATTTGTAGCTTATCTCTTATAAAACTCTCCAGAGTTTTAAAAATGTTTATTCTGAAAACTGTTTTTAAGCAGTCCAATATTTTATCAGGACACATAATTTCAATTGAAACTACAACAAAACATCTTAATGTGCATTGAAAGAGTTAATCAAATTGGCTTGAAAATAACTTGCAATAAAATAATCTAAGATAATAGTGTTATTTGTTTTTTTCCTATTCCATGAGCATTTTATTTATGAGTAAGCATTGTACATTTTACATTGTTATATACTACATACATTTTAGCACTGCAAATTTTACTCTAAACTCTTTAGATTCTAATCTTAGAGTCCATTACGATTAAATTGCATAATTAGATAAGGCTACCCAAAGTTTGGCACACAATAAACAACAAATTACATTTATTATGATTAATATAATTAGTTCCTCTTTAAAACCATTATATGAGAATGTTCTCAATAGCGAATTTGAAATCTAATCACTTCCTATATGCATGTGATAGGGGACATCATAGGGTACGCACAATATTTAGAGGATTCAAATATAACAGAAAATAGCTTAAAACGTAATTAAAGAAAAAAAAAACATACATAAAATAATGCTTCACTGCCAACACCTCATCATCTAACAAGATGGAAACAAATGAAAGGAGGAGGGAGCATTTGGGTCAGCATTTGCCTGGGCTTTCTTCCACTGTCATTTCATGAAATCATTGAACTGATAATTTTTCTATCATTATAGATCCTAAAACTTAGACTCATATAGCAGGAGAATCACACAGCCAGTAAGAATCCAACCCATCTATCTTACATCCAAGAACAAAAAAAGCTTAAACCAGAAGACATCGGCCGCTTTTAGAAAGACAATGAGAAATGTGGGCATATGCTTGTGGTTAGATCATCTCTGGGGTGCTCCTCTGTCATCCTTCTCTGCCTCATAAGTCACCCTTCATTGGATCAACACACTATATGATGTTAAGTAGGGTGTGGGGAAGAGTTTGTTTAATATACAACAGCATCAGATGGGCAATGATTGGGTACAGATCATAATACAAAATAATGAAAATCCAATAAGTACTATTGTGTTAATAATGGTAAACCCTCTCTAATATTGATTTCTACTTGGCCACAGTGACCATTAAATTTTCAAGTAAGAAGATATCTTTATATTGAATAGTGAAACAAACGCCCACAAAAAACTTCCAGGTTTCTGGATCACTAAGCCAAAGGATTAAAATAGATTAAAATGTTATCATTACAAATCCTGCTTCAATCATTCATCTCTCCATTACCTGTTTATTGACATCACCCACACTATATTGTGTTCTATGGAGCACTGGCTCTGTGTTCAAATGGCATATGCTATACCAACAAGCATTAAACACCTTTATTTATAATAAGACACTTCAGCATTTTGATAGGTAAATAGGATAATATCTAGCAATTTTCCATCTTTTTTGGGGAGGAGCACTTATTAAACACTGTTAAGGAAGGAAACCATCCTCTACAGTTGACATAAGTAATTTGATACTTAAATCCTTCAATCTTGTTACAATTAGATTGTTTGGGGCTACAGTCACATTTCTGAACTTGTCCTGGAGTGTTTAACCTGGATCACTTCAGACTATTTCATGTTAAAAGGAAAGGATACAAATCTAACCAAGATAACTGAAGTCAACAAATTTTCAAAATGGAGAAGTTGAGCTGAAGTTGGAATTGAGAATATCTAAGCAGTGGTACATATAATCCTGAAAAATCACATGAAATAGATCAATTATTATTGAAATTTTTTATTACACATCCTATCAGAAAAATAAATTCAAGTTTCTCCAACATATATGATGTACCATTGTGTAGTTGTATGTATTATAAAACAAATAAAATGAGAAAAGCTTAGAGAAAAAGATAAATAATGTGTATTTTAATATCTTGTCATTTGTGCTATTATTATTACCTAGTTTCTTATAGCAAAAATATGTTCAGGCCAAGTTTACCTTCAAAATAGTGAATTTGGATTTATATTTCAAGCAATCTTCTAGAAAATTTTGACAACTAATGACAAATTGCAGTCAATGAAATTAGTTCAGAAATTTCAAGGTCTCCATCTCTGGTACTGTCTTGTTTTATTATGCCTATATTCTAGTATTGTCTAACATAATCCACAACTGAAATCTTAGTTTTTTTCCTGAGGATTTGTATAAATCCAAACATAATAATAGATTCTGTAAATCCTCTTGACATGACACAGCACTAAGATACAAAAGGAGAAAAATATGATCAAGCTTTCTGTACTATTATTTTGTTACCTGGAACTTAAGGTCAGAAAAATCTACAAAAGTATGTCGGTCCATATTAACTTTTAGTTAATATTTTTTTCTATCCTAAAAATTGGCCTAAATCTAGAGATAAGTGATATTCTATGATCTTCTTTGAGAATCTAATAACCTTAAATTCTCCCTGGAACATTATCAGAGGCTGATAATGGCTTCCAAATATATGTCAATCTGTTAAAGTTACCTTATTTGGAAAAGAATCAGCAGAAAAAATTTAATTGCTGATCTTGAGGTGATGACACTATCTCAAATTATCCAGGTGGACACTGGATGTCATTACTAGTATAGTTCTAAAAAGGAGATAGAAGAAAATTAGGCACAAACACAGAGAAGGCCACCTTACTATAGAGGCAGAGATTGGAATGATAGGGTCACAAGTCAAGGAATGAGGAGAGCTATATGCGTTTTACTGTTTACTTGAAAGATAAATGTCATGAGCAGCATAAAAAATATCAAATATCAATTTCAAAGTTATGGGCCTACAATAGAGTTTTTCCCCCTGGATTTTAGTGAAAAATGCATATTTTGTGGTTTAGCTAGACCTAAATCTAAACCCTAATTTTAGCATTTACTAGATGTAGGAAAATGAATGTTTGTTAATTTTTCTGACTTTCTGCATCTAATAATTGCAAAACTGGGATAGAACCCATATATAATATAATGTAGTACAATATAATATAACATACTAAAATAAATATAACATAATGTAGTATGTGTCATATAATAACATAGTATCATATATATGTAATATAGTAACCATACATCTGGGTAGC
Source organism: Solenodon paradoxus (assembly GCA_004363575.1). Classification (NCBI taxonomy): domain Eukaryota; kingdom Metazoa; phylum Chordata; class Mammalia; order Eulipotyphla; family Solenodontidae; genus Solenodon; species Solenodon paradoxus. The sequence continues at coordinate 848,101 of RJWH01000365.1, read as the reverse complement.
ATAGTCCATTGATATAGAACACAGAACCCTGAGACATATTAACAAAAATTACAGCACAGCTGCTTACAAGTTCTGTGACTTTGGGCAGGTCTTCTGTACCTTATGCTCTTATTTTAAAAAATGGAATAAATATTTGCATGTGGAATAATGATGACATCTTCCTTGTAGATTTTGGGAGTATGCAGTAATTATAAGCTATCTTACACATGCCTGGACCACAGTAATGCTCCATAAGTCAAAAAGCATTTGTCAATTCAATATAGCATGATGAAAATGTAGTTTGAAAAATTTGATGAAAATTTTACAGGATCCTGAGGTGTCCTTGAGTCTTGGGATTTACACATTTACAGGATTGAGTGGGAGACTTAGAGAAGTGCAAACCTGAACTGAATCCCTGGTATACAGGGACTTAATCGTCAACTGAAATGTTTTTTTCAGAAAAAAAATGTACAGAAAATTGGAAGTCTGCTTTGGAGTTTACAGTAAATGAGGAGATAGGCTATAATGAATTGCCTATAGAGATTTTCTGACAAAATGAATAGGAGGGGAGTAAAAGCTCAGATGTGTGTCTGATTTATAATAGAATGACATCAGAGTGAGTAGATAACTTCAATCAACTAAAATTCCTATGGACATCAAGCAATTATTTTTAATACTGTATAATTTACAAAAAATAAAAGATACCACTAGATAAACATTCTAATGATATAAAAAAGATGACAATACTGATAATATTGAAGGATATAAGCAATATATACATATTAATTTTCTTAATAATGTATTTAACATTACTGGATTCAGTCATCAGAAGGTCAAATAACAGAATTTCTCATGATCATCGGTTATAACAATCTGCTTCTTCCCTATAGAAGGGCATTAAAAGTATACCACTTGAAATATAAACTCCTTTTCACCTCTATGCTGACACCCATGCAATAGGAATGTATAAATAAGAAACTGCTGTGAGACAATATCCCAACTTATATGACTGACTTCATTAAAATTTTTTTTTGTCTTTAGGAATTTGTTTCGTCTAATCTTCTGAGCAGAAGCATATGGGAACCGACTTACAAGGAGGAGATCCTCTCAATGTGCACTGCACATGCATTCATATTACTTATTTGTTTCACATGTGGATGATCCAATGTTGAATGATATGCTCTATTTCATTCTAATGAGAAGATAGAGGAAATGATGGAAGTTTAATGCAAACAAACATCTTTATTCAAGCAACTTGCTCTCTGCTGCTGGTAGAATCTGCTATAGCATATCAAGACTAGTGGAGATTTTCTTGTAGCAATTTCCCAGAATCTTGTTCACTGAGGGACTCTTGGAGATGCTCTCTTCAATTTATTTTATACCTGATTCTGAACAATGCCAACACACACAGAGAGAAATTGTAACATTCCATCTCCCTGTTACTGTCCTACGTATCATAAATTAATGAAAAAGAACTTCAAAGCAAACTAGTGAGGAAAAAAACAGAAGTCAAGTAGACTTATACGTGGGGATATCATGTAAAATCTATAGACATCATTATATTTATTTATAGCAAAATTGTCCCAATACTACAGATATTGTAAGTCCAAAATATTTAGGTTAATCAACTGTCCCAGCATTCCTAGGACTGACCTGGTTTTAAGCACTGAATTACCTGTTCTGAGAAATCCCTTGGCAAGATAAATTGGGAAAATTGGTCACCCAATGAAGACCAGATGAATCAACTAAACAAGATCGCATTGTCCTATGTAGTCATGAGCAGGGAAAAAAAATAGAGAAAGCAGGATAACCCACATGGAGAACTCTTCTCTCTAGCACTTGAAAATAAAAAAAACATTTGCTATAGTCAAGGGTAGCATGGATAAACATAAGCAGTGAGCTCCTTAGCATCATCAGGTCAGAAAATCTGACACAGTAACACAGTCAGACCCTCAGCACTCAGATATGCTGCTCCTTCTCTCAGATGCCAAGAGGATGTGGAGAAAAATCCAGATGGCTTATCTTTTAGGGGAGGTTCTTTTGAGCACCTTTCTTGACTACAGTGATTAGTTGGCCATTGCTCATTTCATACATTACTTGAGGATTTCTTCAATTCATACTTGTTGGGTCAATAAACATATCATTAGTTTTAAAATTGCATAATAAGCTATATCACATCACCAATGGATAGGAAAAAAGAGTTCTGTTATTAAAAGAGTAATGAAGGGAAATTATTATGTATAAAAATGATAGGTACTTATATATGATACTTATATGTTCTAACTTTGGGCAGTATAAGTAATATAAATTTCAGTTTTCTTGCTTGCTGTTTAGTTATAAATATTAGTTGTTGCCATCCAATGTCTAGCAAGAAAAAGGCAGGGAGATAATTCACTCAGCTGTCTCTCCTGTCAGCCTCCCCTATCCTTCTAGTAGAAACTTTGGCTAAATTCAACTGACATCCTGTTGCTAAAGCCCAACTATTTAACATTCAAAGACTGAAAAATAAAACTAGGACTGTTGAAGAACATTCAACCAAACACAAAAGGAAACTAGAGATTTAGCAAAATATAATTCATGGGGAGAAAAAATGCAATATACTAGGCAAGTAAAATGACTTTAGACTTATTTGCAACAAGAAATATAATCTCAAAGCATATATAGCAAAAATTATTAAATTCAATCTAAAATAGATGAATCCACAATCAAAAATAATAATGAAATGATTGAACAAATCTTTCTCAGTAACTGACAGAACAGTGGTATAGAAGGAAGAAAAGAGAAAAGTTGAAATACAAATTTTAAAAAATAGTGCATTTATTTTTGATTACACAGATTAGTGTACACCCAAATGGAACAAGATTTTAAAGGACCATAGAATATTTATAAAAATAAACCATATAATCAGTTATGTTTTAACAGTTTTGAAAGTTTCAGTCACAGAATGTTCTCTTAACAAAATATCACTACATTAAAAAAAGACCCATAAACTTGGTAATCTCTCTCTCTCTCTCTCTCTCTCTCTCTCTCTCTCTCTCTCTCTCTCTCTATATATATATATACACAGATATATAACTTTAAATAATCCAGTTCAAAGAAGAAATTATAAAAAAGCATTTGAAAAGATTTAGAACCAATGATATAGAGAAAAAAAATCGAAATCATTTGATGAAATTAAAGTTCAGCTTTGAGAACTACTTTTCACCATCAAAGGTCTATACTAGAAGAAAAACTTCTCATTGATACTCTAAGCATTAATGCCAAAAGATTAGTAACAACATCATATTAAAACCAAATTAAATAAAAAAGCAAAAAATTATTTCAGAAGTTACAAATAAATAGAAAGATAAGACATGATCATAGAGTAGGAACATACATTGTTGAAATGCCTATACTACCCAAAGGAATCTATATAATCAATGCAATCCTAAAAAGTTCCTAACAATAATTATCAAAATTCTACTATCATTTTTAACAAAAATGGAAGAATTTAGAATTTGTATGGAACCATAAAAGACATTAATGAACCCAACAATCTTGAAAAAGAAGAAAATAGTTGGATTATGATGCTTTCTGAATTCCATTGTGTTATGAATACCTAGTAATTAAAAACAACAACAACTAAAGTATGGTGTTGGCATAAAACAGACACATAGATCAGTAGAATAATATCTTCCTGAAATAAACCCATGCATCTGTGGTAAATTACTTTACAATAAAGGAAACAAGAATATAAAAAAGAAAGAACCGTATCCTGCAAAAATGATGTTAAGAAAACTGGACAGTCACAAGCAAGGTAATGAAACTGGACCACTACTTTATGTTCATATGCAAAAAGTTACCTCAAAATTGATTAAAGATTTGAATATGAGATAAATTGGAATGTTATTCAGCCATGAGAAAGTAGGAAACACAGCCATGAGTGGAATTTGAAGGCATTGTGCTAAGTGAAATAAGATAAAGACAGAAAAGAATACACAGTATCACTTATATGTAACATCTAAAATCAATATCAAATTCATAACAAAAAAGAGTATAAACTTAGTTTTTAGGTTCTGGCAATTGAGGGAAATAGGAAGAAGTTGGTAAAGTGGTATAAACTTTCAAATATAAAATAACTAAAGACTAAATATGGTGATTATAGTTGATAATACCACATTGTACAATTAAAATTCCTTAAGAGAGCAGAATTGAAATGCCTAACTAAAAATAAATAAAATAAAGATATAATTATGGAGTAGTGGTGAATCTATTGAAAAATTAGATGGAAGAACATTTTCACAATATGTACATCAAATCACAATACATACTTTAAATATTTTATAATTTTGTTAATTATATATCAGTGAAGCTGAAAAACAGGTAAAGAAATAATATACCAAAGAAACAGGTAACCAATAATAGAAAAAAGTATTAATAAAGTCAAAGGTGTTTCATTGAAAATTTTAGTAAAATTGTAACAATTAAACTGCTCAAGAACTTTCAGACATTAAAATATTATTAGAATATGACTAAAAGCTATAAAATTTGAGAAAATAGAACAAATATAGATTATAAATAGTTCTGGGAACATTTTTCGTACAATTACTTTCCTTCATTGCTCCCAAATAATTCTCTAGGTTCATGCCAGAAGTGGGAACTGTGCAAAATTGTATGAATAAATGACATCACAAGTCCAAACAGATAAAACAAGACAGGAGAAACAAACTATAAATAGAAGCAGACTACACCCAGTAATAATCCAAGTCAAGATAGAACCAGGAAATATCCATCAGAAAACCATCTAGTGCCAGAACTTTGATCAGAAAGGGCAATCCCCAAGAACCTTTCATCAAGTTTGGCAGTCACATAATGCAAGTCCAAGGCTAGAGGTGGAGTCAGAAGAGATTGATGGAGTCTCTGGTGGCTGAATCCAGGAAATCTGTAATTTGGTGTAATGGGTTTCCAATATAAGGTTTATAGGCTGCACATGTGATCATGGTGACAGATTATCCTGGTCTCAGAAGATAGGGGAATCTGTAGCAAATATTCAAGATGATTCTTGGAAAATAATGATTACTCAGCTCTGGGGTATACTGTTCAGAATTAGGAATATGAGACTGAAAAACCTCTTAGAGGTTCTAGCATAACTGGTCTAGAACATGGGGTGAGAAGAGGATCTCTAGAACACACCTCATGGGCTGGCTTATGTTGAGAAGAACAGAGTATAATATGGGCGGGGCTAATATTCAGAACAAACATGGTGGACAGCTAGGAGGATGATATAGGAATTCCAGGTTTTGTACTGAGATTCCTAACTGCTTTTGCTTTGTGGAGACTGGGCAGAACTCTATATACTAAAAATGAAATGAAGGCTTCTGGTCATAGAATTAGTGGGATTCATGGGGAAAGAGAAAGGATGGATGGTATAAAAGCAATCGAGTTAGGGAGCACCAAAATCATAAAGCATCAGAAGAAAGTCAAATTACCAGCAAAGGATGCCATTCATCAGGATACTGTGGAAACTCATCTTTGGATACATGTCCAGTGTTAGATGAATGCTGTCTAGAGACTGAAAGCAGTAATGAATGAGCTACTTCACAATGATTTCATATGTTAACATATCTGAAGTGTGCAAGCATAAAAGCAGAGCTCAAAACAAGGACCACACTTTTTTGACATTTATTTTCATAGGCATTTGGAACAGTGTTGCCACTCAGAGCTCACATCTCTATTGTGGAGTTAAGATTGAATAAACATAATCTCTTGTCTCAGCCCATCTTTCTTCTTCATTTTTAGCCATTTTAAAGAGGGAAAAAAATTCTGAATTGTGTCCTTTAATCAATGACTCAGGACTTTATCTCTGTACAATCACCTCCTCCTGTTTTTAATAAGGTCGTTAGTTCAGACCAGAAGATTCCATAGCCTTGGTCTCCCTGCCTAGATTCCTTTCAACTTAAACTTTATATTTTTAAAAAGCTTAATTGTGATCTTTTGAAGTACCCAATTAAAGATTTAGAGAAATAATGAATATCCTGAGGTGTCTGTCTGCCCCAGGTTTCTTTGCAAATAAAGAAATAGACTTCTCTTCTGAACTAGTGGGAATAATTTTAAAGCTGATTCTGATTTTACTCCCTGCTCTTCATCTCCACTTGCTTCGTTTTTCTACTGCTGAAGGGTTTTCTGAGCAGCACCAAACCCACTGTTTCCTTTCTCTTGTTCTTTAAGAGACCAATGACTCTTCGTTGTACAAATAAATAAGAAACAAAAGTCTAAATGCATATATTCTATGCTCTCCAGAGAAAAGGTGCATATGGTTGTCTGTGAACTGACATAGAAGTCCTACGAGAGAGTTTTGAAGCAGTTATTTTTTTTTAAGTGTCATTTCCAATGTAAAATTTTAGTCCCATTGGATTCCTGGCACTAGAATACATGTCTATGAAAAACCTTGTCTACACTTATCTCAGCTCAGAATGGGTTTGCTGATGTAGGTACCCCTTCTTTTGCCTACAGATGATTTGCATGGCACTTAAACACTGACTTTATTTTCAGCCCCACATAAATTCCTTGAGATTAAGGCGTGTGTCCTCCCTGCATTCTTTTATTTGTACAGTCAATAAACACAGAGTGCCTGGTGCTCTATCAAGGGCTGGGATCCAGTTGCCACCCAAACAAGATGAGGTTCTAGTCTAAATGAGACCTGTTGGTTTGCAACCACCTTGGAAGCTTCCTGAACATAATATAAAACCACTCCCTGCCCCACAATAGGTAAAGGTTGGAGACTGAAAAAGAGATGACCACTCTAGCTAAAAATATGAATAATTTTAAATAAACAAGGACATTTATGAGACTTGCCTTGGTCAGCTTCAAGATGTGTGTTTTCTACTCCTATTCCCCAAATATTACTTGTTTCTATAAAAACCTAAATTGGGTTTAGTTGTATATACTATCCAGATACTATCGATACCAGAGTACTATCTAAAGACTGTCTTTGGAGTAGCTTTTGAGAGCAGAAGGTAAATTCCCAAGGGAAGGGTATGGTGATCTCAATTGCCCAGTTCCAGTTTGTGGATCAACTGACAGTCACATATTCCCGATGACCTCCTCCAATAAAAATGTACAGAATTCTGGAGAAAACAGACATTCATCACATTGACACATGAATAAATGCATAAATAATAAATAAAACAGTGCTATGAGTGTATAACTTGATGTGTTTAGAGGGGTCAAGCTACCTTCTGTGAAGTAGCAATTTATCCAAGGTTTGAAGGCTAAATGGGAATTACCTTTGTAAAAAGAGACAGTGAGAGAGAAAAAGCTCCAACTAAGCATGTCTTTGGTAATACAACCCATGTACTTTCCAAATCTATTTCACAGAGGGTGGAAATGCTGCCTGCACTAGGAAATATTTTACATTTCTGACCTTCATCTTCCAAAGACTGAAATCCAGGCTGCAAGTCCACCTATGCTCTGATAACAACCAAATACTCCTGCATGTTTTGAAACATATCTCATGCATCTTTGCACTTCCAGTTAAGAACCACTAAATAAGTCTAAAGAAGCTCTTGTTAAAGCTGAATGAGAGGGTGTTGGGGAGTTATTGAAATGAAAAAAATGGAAAAAAAAAGGGGGTGGTCGGTAATGACCATATATTTTAAAGCTTTGAGTGACAAAACAAATAGGACACTTATTTAGAAATTAATTTTCAGTCAATTATCTTAATCAATGCAATAAATGATCAGTTACCTAGTAGCCGGTTGACCTGATCACTGAAGGTTATTTTCCAGCTTTAGTCTTTCCCCTGTCTCTGTGTTTGTCTCTCCCTGTGTGTTTACTCTTCCTCTGTGTGTTTTCCTGGATCAGCTGTTTTGTGACCCTAAACAAGAACTTACAAAAGGATAAAGACAGATTCAAGGTCAAGTGTAAGGGCAAGAACAAAAGGAAAAAGAAAACCACAAAATAAATCTTTATATTTTAGCAAATTACTTTTTGGTGACCTTATTTCTTAGCTAGTTGACTAGAACTGCCTTGTACATTATCTTAAAGTTCTAAATTTTTTGATAAAAGCAATGAAATAATAGAATGAAGTGTATTATTAGGGTAAGTTAGTTGCAAGAAGTAGATTAGACTGAGAAAAAGTAAGAGCAGATTTAGAAAAAACAGTTAGGAGGCTATTGTAATAGGATAGATGAGCAGCAGCATTTCTACCAACTTGCTGGTGGTATAACTGAAAATAAGTGAATTAATTCAATGTATTTCAGAGTCAAAATCAAAAAGACTTGATGATGGACTAGATATGAAAGTAAGAGGGATTGATGTATAAAACTTGGTTATAGCTGATGGAGAGAGTGAAAATAATGGAAACATACAAGAAATAATTGGTTTTATTTTGCATATGTGACTTTGATATATTCAAGAGGAGATATCTTGCCACTGTATAATCAAAGAGAGATCTCAGAGAAGAGATATGGTTTAAAAACATAATTTGGGTATTATCTGCATACAAGTCTGTTAAGGCTGCCATAGCAAATTACCATAGATTGGATGGCTTAAATAATAGGACTTTATTTCCTCACCATTCTAGAGAACAAAGTTCATGATGAAAGTGCTGTCAGTGTTAGTTTCTTCTTAGGCCTCATTTCTTGAGATACATTATATACACATATATAATGGAAAGGTGCAGACATGAATGAAGACGAGTGGAGGCTGGTACGCAGGAATAGAGAGGAGGAAGAAGTGCTTTATTTATTTTATACACTTGATTATCTTGTTGTTCACCCAGCCCCCCAGGACATGAACCTGCTTCCTTGGGATTTATGTGGACTGTGCTGGCTGAAGGCAGCTGACTCCACCAGGGCCTGAACTTTCCTTGACTTTTAGACACCTGTTTTCCAACATGGTCTTTTCTGTGCAAAACTATGTCCAAATTCCTTTATAAGAACTCTATCATATTGGATTAGGGTACACCTTATGATCTTATTTTACCTTAATTAACCATTTAAGAGTCCTATATCTAAGTACAATCACATTTTGAGGTACTAAAGGGCTAGTACTTCAGCATATGAATTTTGGGGGTACACAATTCAGATCACAATGAATGATCATTGAAGCTGTGGGTTGAAATGATATTTCTGAGAAGTATATATAAGAAAAGGATCTAGGATTACTATAAGAAGAAACCAATATTTAATACCCAGAGAAAGGAGGATGAAAGAAGAATCAGAACCAAAGAAGAAATAGGGCAGAGCTGAGTTATAGGTGATAGAAACCAAAGAAATATAATGCCTTAAGAAAGGTGTTTGGAAAAGTATGAAGTATAAAGATAAGTATAAAGTATAAAGTATAAGATAGAATGAAGACTGAAATAGAAAATATGTCTTCTGTTTACTCTGTCCAATATTTAACATGATAGGTGTCTATTAGAGATTAAGTAAGAATTATATATTGCTATATTTAAATCTTTCTTTAAAAAATAAAAAATAAGGATGTAGCAATGGTTTATAATATTATATAAGGCTCCAGTGTGCAGCATTATCATATGGCATCTGTAATATTATATCATGATCAATTTGAATCTCATCAGACAGAAGAAGAAAGACAAAGACCAACTGAGTATTACAGAATTGACTAAACATATTTGTGCAATTTTGAAGAGCTTAATATCTCAGAATCTGTCACAAATTATATAAAATGAATTTAATAATTTCAGCTTCACAGTGTTGAGATATTATGTCTGGTACATATATCAAGGAAACCTGGTGGTTATTACTCAGCTTATCATTGAATACTTTAAGCATTGTATCTAAATTGGTTAAAAGTAGAACTACAGAATGAATCTGTATCAAGTCAACATCTCGCTCGAGAATAATATGGATTAAATTCAGAGAAGCTGTTTCCTGAAGTGAATTTCACAGGGCAATTTACGTGTGAAATGGGAGACTAGACTGCACTGTAAAGAAAGTAACACAAAGGAACAGAACAGGGACAAAGCAAATGTACAGCATACTGACATGAGCAGCCCCAGACATGGGCATTTCTTTGTTTCTAATGCCCGAAAGGGGAAGTCTTACTTAAAATTTAAGAAAAATATTTTCAAAATGAAATAGATTTACAAATTTTGTGATGTTTATTCAAGTCCATCAGTCTTTCAAAAGCATGGGTTACATAAATATTTAAAGATATAAATGTGGAAGATATGTAAATACAAATATATATTTCTTTCATATATATGAGAGATAGATATAGATTATCTATATCTATGGATGATAAATGATTTATAGATGATAGATTATACTGATGAATAGATAGATTTGTGGTCATTACATTAAAAGAATACGCCAACATTTACATTTTGGATCTTGATAGAAAATTCACATGCAGAGACACATAAAACAAAGGACCTCTTTCTTCTGTCAGGACACTATATGTTCAAGTATAAATTAGAGTTATTCAATGTATTAGCTAACTAACTGTGAATTCCTTGGAAGTATCCCCCACCTCTCCTGGTCTTGCTCTGTGTTGGGGTCAACACTTCCTTCTCCAGGTAAGCAGTACTCATGAAATCCAGATTTCAAGAATAAAGAAGAAAAGGGAGAACCTAATATTTTGAAACTATTTTTCAAAATACTACGTTGAAGACTTGCTTAGTATCTCACTGAATCCTTCCATCCATACTTCAGGTATGTTTCCTAGTCTCCACTTTGAAGTCAAGGATGCTAATATTTAGAAACGTTAACCTACTAATTTCAGAAATAGAGTCAGTGTAACCTTGACACAGTAATGTGCTGGAATTGTCTCCAACTGGTTGTCCAGGGAAAATTCAGTGCTTGTCTTACCAAATCCAAACTGAGTGACTTTATACATATAACCCCAAACGGGCCTTGAGAGAATTATGTACACTATTATAGTCAGAAAATGATATATATATAAAATCAATTCACCTTTGCTCAAATCTGTCATCCTTGGAGCTATGGAAACATTATATGATAGTCTTTGTCCATACTAGACAATATGTTCTGATGTATTGTGGGTTATATATTCATATTCTCCCTCTCTCTCTCATCCTCCCTTCCTCTCTCTTCTCCTTTCCTCTCTTCTCCTTCCCTCTCTCCTTTCTTCTCTCTGTCCATTAGAATTTAATTACTTCTGTCACAATATCCACACTTGATAAAGATGATAGATGATAAATAGATGGTGATGATAGATAGATACAGAGAGAGAGAGATGATAGATGCATGGTCATTATTCTGAGACAATACTCCAACATACTTATCTTGGATTTTGGTAGACATAGAATTTATTGTAGAAACACATTAAACAAAGGTTCTCTGCTCTTTAACTATCACCACCTACATGAAATTTTGCTAGGCATGTCACATGCAAACTCTACCATATTCCACTTGTACAAAGAATAGATGGTAGTATAATTATTCTCATTTACTGTACCCAAATCAATTGTTAATGTAACCAGACATTTACCTTGACTGAGGATCTGGGTTGTGCAGTTGGGAGAAGAACATGAATATCGCCATTGAAATATGACCCATTGGAACAAAGCTAGATAAAAAGAAAGTACCAGAGATCAGAAGATACCCTCAATAAAAATAGGTTAGAATATTAATAGAAGATATTTATTTAATACTTAGTATTTGGCAGTTATTATTTCAAGGTGGTTACACAAAGTAGCACTTTCAATATTCATAATTCCATGAGAGCAATCTTGTTACCTTTATGATCCACTTTTGAAGCTCAAAGAACTTACACCCCAAGCAATGAACAAAAGCAGAAATTGTGCTCTCAGTTTCCAGCAGAGATCTAATCACATAATGGCCTTTCATTAATATTTATTGAGGTTAGCACAAGACCAGATGTGCAATACATTTTCTTAGGTTTTCTTTTCAACAGTTTTGGAGTATATTTTCTAAAGAATTGTTTACATAAACAAATTCCAAATCTTATTTGTCACTCTAAAATGACCATTGTAAAATGGTATTTGATTGTGGAAAGAGGAGATAAATTTCATGATTTTTTTTAATAAAAGAGGAAATTAAAAAATATTAAACAGAGAGAGGACGATAAAGAACTGCTTTCAGACATTCATTTATTTATCCTATATTGCTTTTTATTGCTTGGTATTTGTCTTCAGAGACCTTCACAAAGATCAAACTTTGGTGCACTGGCCGTGCAAAATATTATGATATGGAGCCAATCTCCAAGGAACAGATGCAGCTGCCCTTTAGGAGGCATCAGGTGCACCACGAAGATGTGAGCTACTTGTTTGCTTCAACATTAGGAATCATAAAAGGAAAATAATCACCTTCATCCACTCTGCTGTTTTACCTCTAAGGAAGACAGCCTCAGTGCCAGGCAACGTTTCCTTCTGTATTAATTTTGTGTTTCCCTTTGAATTCAGTCTGAGGTGTTGAAAGGTGGGGGTTGGGTTACATGAGTAGTCCCAATCCTGTCATTAATTTCCTTGCACCTGGGATGTCTCCACTTGATATGGGTTTTAATTTACTCTCTTTTAATGGTCTATAATGAGAGATGTGACATAATAACTAATATCCCCTCCATATGTAAGATTTTATGATCCAAAGAGTCTACATTGTGCCCACATTGAAATATTTAATTATTGCCTGTGAGCAGTTTTGCTGAAATTACCTAAAAAAAGGTCCTTGGAAATAATTCCAGGAATACCTTCACCATGACAATCACTGACTTCAGTCTAGTTGATGAGATAATTTCTTATAGTCAAGTGAATTCAGGACACTTTCAGAAATTAGATGATGGTTGAATTAGAAGTAGACAGAAACATTGACTACTTGCCTTGTTCTCTGGGAGAACTGGTGCTTGTAGCAGTATTTCTTAGAGTCTCTTAGATTCCTTTAAGAACGAATACATATGTCCTTTTCTTTTTCTCTCTACTCTTACTTTTACCAAACTAAGATAAACAATCCTGGCATCTAAAATTACCCCGTCTAATGTTATCTTTGCTGACAATGAAATTGTTCTTTCTTAAAGTCTCTGTTAAGAAAAGGAAACATAAAATAATCACAATATTCAAGTAATAGAGAATCAACTAAATAGGTGCGCACTGTTTCCTCTTGAAAGTATGCTGATTATATACCTTGTTAAAATGCTCAGAGGGCCATGAGAATATCTTTTTTTTTGTCTCTAACCATTTTCTCTCATTTCTGTTATGAATGTGCTATTTTAGTAAATTAGCAAAAAAAATTATGTGCTTGCAATTCATTGAAACCTGTTTCCCAGCCTTTCTTTTCCAAGTTGGGTTGGGTAATAGCCAAATGGTTATGGAAAAATAAAAAGACACAAATTAGCAGACTAGAAACTGGCAATGACTCCTCAATGCCCATGTAGTTATGAAAGCTCCCTATTTACCTTTGTGCTTACTCTGTTGTAACTTTCAATTGTTTCTAATCTGTTTTACGACACTGATGTGTTTTATGGAATCCAGAAAAGATTTTGATTTTCAGAAGTGTTTCTTTCTCTTACCATCAGTGCCCAATCTTTCCTTTTTATCCCTTCACATCGTCACCTTACCTGTCATTCGCTTTGTCTCAACAATCCCTGCCTTCCCTCTCTATGCTCTTTCATTCGTATTCTCTTTGTTTCTTCCAATTCCTCTTGATCTTTTTTATCTATTCTTTCTTTTTTTCTTTCTCTACCTATTGCTTCTTTTTCTATCATTATTCATTTATCATCTTTTTGTCAACCAACGGTTAACACAAAGAACCTGTGTAGCGTGCCATTGTTTGTAAATAAAATAATTCTTAAATGACTTTCTTAGATGTAACTTGCTATTTTTACAAATAAAATCTACCACTTTCAATTCAATAAAATTTGAGCTTATACTGTATCAGACCATGTTGGGCACGAAAACTATGAAGACAATATGCAGACCCTATATTAAGAACATAGCCGGAAAAGATGTATGCTTTGATTGAGGACTCACAATACGTGATGAATAATTATGAAATAGATTTATTTTTCCAATAACTTTCACAAGTGTGCTCTCCCAGTTCCGCTTTGCTACTGCAGATTGAGTATCATATCTTCCCCTAAGAGTTTATTTGACATTTGTTACTTTATATTTTCTAGGAATAAGTCTTTGTACTAAAATATTTTTCAACAGTTGCAGATTAATTCAACATAATAATGCCTGTTCAATCATGAAGGGTGTATTTCCGATTCTAACACTTTTGAAAAAACATTAGAAAAATACACACAAAAACCTAATACTTTGCTACTTTATTGTTATCAGTTGAAAAAGAGGTATTCCCTAATGTGTCCATAAATATAAAAGTTAATTTTTAGATTAGTTAAGTAGAAATTATTATTTTCCTTTTGTCTGTGGATTGCTTTTTCTGTGTGAACTGGCATCTCTTATAAAGCCATACGTTAAAAAATAAATGAACCAACAACCTAGGTTAGATTTAAACTTAAATCAGTTATGTTTCACAAAAACATTTTTTTAAACACCTATTTGGCCATTGCATACTTGCGTTCAACTCCAAATACTATTGATATATCTGAGAAATAGACATGGGTCAAACTTGCAGCCCACCCAGTCATTGTCAGTCAGTCTACGTACACCTGTTACTGCTTACTGCAGTTGTTCCAATTGATACAGCATGTTTCTTGTAAAGTTTCATAAATTTCAGGTTATTGGATACTTATATTTCATTCAATGTGTACACATGTCTGTACAGGGCTAGGGTAGTGGCATCTGCTCATTTGCCTATCTTTTTTCTTTTATATAAGATATTAAATGCATATTGATTCTTACAACTATATTCCTGCAAGATTCCAGGTCAATAGATTAGGATATATAAATGGACAGAACATGAAAACTGCTAAAACATGATGACAAATATTGTAATAGAATCACAAACAGGATAGTACAGGAGCCAAAAAGGAGACCCTAAATAAACAGGGATGTCGGGGTTAATGAACATCCTGATTATGAGAAGGAAGAAGAAATCATCCAGAAATGCAGAGAACTACGTCTCAGGGAACTGAAATAAATGTGAAAAGGGAAGAAAAGAGGGGAGGATGCTAATTATTGAGTTTGACATAGACAGATTCTCATATAGAAATTTAGAGTCAAACTATTTTTCTCTATGGTGATTATAGATAGAGAGGGATGTAATCTATTTCCTTAACTGGAGAGGATAATGGTAGTCAATCATGAGTCATTATCTAGTCACTGACAAAGTTCAGAGAACAACAAAAGCAAATCTTGTGGAGGTTATTCTGTGAAAGCTAGCCCAGCTCATATCCCACTAACAAGCCTGTTTCTTTCACTAAGTATTCTCAAGTCACAATAAGAGCTGTTACCAAGGGCATTGAAAAAAGAAAACTTGTACTTTTTGTGAACTCCACTGGGCATACCAGCCTCATCAAGTGTAAACTTTGTTGTGTAGCATTTTTTAAGAATGAGATTCCTACGAAAGCCACACAAATGATTTAATGGACACAAATGTGTCCTTCAAGTACCTAATATAAAAGCTAGTATCATATCCCTTGCTTTTAATAAGATCTCCATCCTCCTGTCATGACCGATTAGTTTCAGAAAGAAAATTCTTCCTTGTCCTGAATAATGGTATGTAATGACTATCATCAAGCCTGTCATCATTCAAATGCTGTGTTTTATGAAAAAGCTCAATAACCACAGTAGAAAGGGGAGTACTAGAGTGGCTGATTTGAGGGGATTGGGGAATAAAGAAGTGGGTGAAAGAGACCATAAACTCTTATTTTCTTTCCTCCTTTGTGGCTGAGAGGTGAATGTTGGAGAAGATACCAAGTCCCGTGTGCTTCTAGGTCTCTACTGAGCAGTCAGAGATAATGAAAGAGGTTTTTTACCATTGGTCTATAACTTGTTAAACATGTTAAAGGACTTCATACAACTCATAAAAACAAATAACCCAGTTTATAAAAATGGGGAGAGTCTCTGAATAGACAACTCAACTGCAGATATATGGTGGACAAGCAAATAATAAAATGTTCTTCATTACTTATTGTGAGAGAAATTCAAATCAACAATGATATATCACCTTATACCAGTGAGAATGGCCTTTATTAAATGACAAGAAACAAAAAAGTATTGACAGGAGTGTGGAGAGAAAGGAACTGTTGGTGGAAATGTAGGTTGGTGAAGCCACTTTGGAAAAGAGTGGAGGTTTCTCAAAAAATTAAAAATAGAATTATCATATAATCTAATAATCCCACTTATACGTATGCATATAAATATTAAAATTGAACTCTAAGATATATATATATAACCCTTTGTTTATTGCAGCATTATTTATAATAGTCAATATATGGAAACAAATTATCAAGTTTGACTCCTGAAAGCTGTAGAAGTTGAGCTCCTATCCATTCCTTATATCCCTAGCACTCTTAAAAATAGTTCATATTCCTGGTCCCCAAAAACATAAAGAACTTTCTGTCTGATATCTGAAATCAGGCATTTTTCCAGGGCACTCTGGTGCCTCTTTATGGAGAGAACTTTTAGAAACTAGAAGTGGGCTTTTGGTGTGCTCATTTCTAGTGGTATATCACTCTTCGAGGCTCACTGGAGCTCAGAAATATAGAAAAATGAATAGATATAAATCCTTTGATACCTTTTTATCTCTGTCTAAAACATGGACTTTTACTGTTACCTCTAATTCCAATTCTCAACTTCACATAGTCCAGTTTACTCTTCCTCTTTCCATGCTTGCAATTTTTTTTAAGATGGGAAATCCAATTCACAATACACTCACATCGTTTTTGTAATGCACAGAAGGTTGTTTCAGAACTGCTAACGCACAGCACTTGAAAAAGAAGTCTACTGATTAGAGTTCACTATTTGTTTACAATTCTTTTTATCTTTAGTTTTGGAGTACATAGTCAAAAGACTGCATTCAAAAACTACTTAAATTTTACCTCCTCAGGGTAATTGTAATATTTGTTTGAAGCACCATTATGTCATTTGGTTTCAAACCAAACCAAAATTCTAGATTTTTTTCTTTTCAATCCTCATTGATGATATATTTTAGAATCTGAAACCATTCATTGGTTTTCCTAAATCAAAATCATACAAATGTATGTAATCAGTGAAGTGACTTTGCCCCATCTACTCCGTTTATACTATTCATGCCTACCCTTTGTAGCCTATTTCATCAATGTATAGTTTATTTTGTACAGTGTTTCTCTGAATGAAAATAAGTTTAGCACACACATATTTTTCTTCACATGTTCTCCCACATGAAAAACCACTTCGCAATTTGCCTTTTAGTTGAACTTAGCAATATGTTCTGGAAATCATTCCATAACAAGTGGACAAACCAGAGCCTATTCAACCATATCTCATAGATCATTGTTAAAGCATTTTTCAATATTTTGTTAGGACTGACTGTCATACCATTGTATGTCAACTTGAATAAATACCATATGATTTGTCTGAGCACATCTGTTTTCCCAAAGCTACACTGCTGAAATAATTCTGGATGTTAAGTGTGACTCTATTTAAAATATTTTCTAGATTTTTTTTTCTGTTGAAATCAAAGAAGGAAAATTTTGCTAATCTCTTACTGAATTAATCTGGTTATTTTCATGTGACTAGAGAGCTTGATAAATGTCCCAAGGGTGACTTCATTATAGTTGTTTTCTATATATCCTGCTCAGTAGATCTCAAACTCAAAAGAAGAAAAAAAAAGGTAGAGACCGAATTTCTCCAAAAGGCTACCATAGGTCTCTATATTTGTTTCTCAAAAAAAAATTTACTGGTGTGCCCTGGTGGAGCAGCAGTTAGGTCAATCACCTCTGAAGTTTGCAGACTAGGCCACATACCTCTGAATTCATGTCCAGGTGAGGCTTGAATCCAGGATGTAACAGCAATTGCAAACAACTAAAATGAAAAAGAAAAAAAAAATTAAAGTGCACCTAAATATTTATCTATCCATCTGTCTGTCTTTCTATCTGTATGTATCTATCTATCCATCTGTCTATGATCTAGATTTACTTAACTAGGCCATTTAAAGTGAAAGAAATAAACAATGAGCTATTAAGTCAAAATAGAAAGAAAATATATATAAAGTCATTTTCAGTTTTCTCTTTTAGTATTGGAGTTACACTCTTTCTAGAATGCACCATGGCTTTCTTTGTTGTTTTATCTGGAAAAAGCAAACTGAAACTGAAACCTAAATTAGGGGTCACTTAGTGAAGGACACAAAACCCAGGAGAAATTGTCAGGCCACCTGATGAGAGATTTGGATTGAAAATGATTCTTTGATGAGTTTGAAATCTAGTATGTCTCTTTTTCTGAGTTCTACATTTCCTGCTGCCATTTCTTCCATCAAGTCCCTAACACAGGAGAGTTTCTTGGGGAATTTAAACTGACAGCTCTGTACTGATTAGAAGCCTTAGGACAGGGCACCTCCGAAATGAGATCAATGTCAGAGTGCTTTTGCCCACAGCAGCAGGAGGAGGGAAAAATAAAATCAACAAATATTTTGTAACATTCTTTATTAAAGGAAAATGTAAGTCAGAAACTTGGCGAAGTGAACGGAAAGCATTTCACAATGTGCCCTTTAAAACTTTCAGCAATACCAGTGGGAGACAAACTTCCTCCTCTCTAAATAGTGTGAACAAAGACCTAAATATCAAGAAAAATTTGTGCCACGACTAGAAATTCCAGATATTCTGAAATATCTAGAATATAGTTATATTTCAAAAATTAATTTTAAAAGTGTTATAGCAATTTGAAGTTCACAATGAAATTCAGAGGGAAGTAGGGAGCTTGTCCAAACAGCACCCACCCCCACAAGCATGCAGAGCTTTCCCCATTTTAACATTCCCCACCAAGTGGTCCAGTTTCTAAACTGATCAACAAGGACTGGCAAATCAAAATTACTTAAAACCTATAGTTAATATTAGGATTCCTGCTTGGTGTTGCACATTTGATGGGTTAGAACAAAAGTGAAAATATATGTATAAAGTCCGATATTCATCTTTATAATATCATACAGAGTATTTTTCACTGTCCCTAAAAAAACGCTCTGCACTCTGCCTGTTCATCTTTCCCCTCACCCCTACAACACTGTCCTCATAGTTACCTTTTCCAGACTGCCATTTAATTAGAATCATACAGTATATAGTCTTTTCAGATTGATTTCTTTCACTTAGTAATATGCCTTTAAGTTTTTCCCATGTGCTTTTGTCCCCCCATCAGTTAACAGATCATTTCTTTTTAGAACTGACTAATATTCATGGTCTTGTTCAACCATTGTGTTTTATCCATTCTTCTACTGAAAGACAACTTGACTGCTTCTCAGTTTTGGAAATCATAAGTAAATTACTATAAATATCCAAGCAAGTATAGGGTTTATGTGGAGATAATTTTTCAACACCATTGAATAAATACCCAGAACATAATTGCTGGGTTATATGGTAGGAAAATATTTAGTTTTATGAAAAATGCCTAACTGTCTTCCATTGTGGCTCCACCAGCTTGCAGTCCACCAGCAATGTCAATTTCCTATTGTTCCACTACTCATCAGTATTTGGTGTTGCCTAGTTGGAGCAATTCTAATGGATGTGTAGTGGCATGTCAGTGCTTCATTTGCACATTTCTGATGACAGATCATGCAAAAATTATCTTTTTATATGCATATTTACTATTTTCATATTTTCTTTGGTGAGATATCTAATAAAATTTTGGGTTCATATATTAATGAGTTGTTTGCTTACTGTTAAGTTATAAGAGTTCTTTGTATATCTGGAACAGCGAGCATTTATTGGACTTGTCTTTCGTAAACATGTCTTCAAAGTCTTTAGCTTATATTTATATTCTATTAATAATGTTTTATAAAAGTCCTTTATTTTTTCCAGTTTTAATGAAATTCCACCCATCACTTATGTCTTTTATGGAATGTGTCTTTGTGTTTTATCTAAAAAGATATCACCATGTCAAACATCAACTAAGCTCTCTCATGTGTTATCTTATAGATGTTTTACAATTTTGTGCTTTGCATTTATGATCCTTTCTGAGTTAATATAATGAAGAATTTAATGTGTTTATTTAGATTCATTTTTTTGGCATATGAATTTCTACTCGTTCGTTTGTTGAATGCTCCATTTTTGCCCTACTATATTGCCTTTGCTCCTTTATCAAAGGTCAGCTGCCTATACAGGTTGATTTCTGTGTTTTCTGTTCTGTTCCACTCATATGTCTAGTGCTTTTTCAGCACCAAGATTCTGATTAAATAGCTTTGTGAATCTTAAAATTCAGTAGTATGAATTCCTTAGCTATCCTTCAACTTTGTATTTTCATATAATCTTTACAAAATTGTTTAATTATTTTTATTTTCAGTGTTAGATGTCTTTTAATATGTTGAATTAATACCTAAATCCGTGTGTATTTCACATCACACTCACCACCAAAGTTATAATGCCATTGTCTTAGGACCTTGCTTTTCATGTTCTCTACCCCATCCTACCCCTTCATCTAATCTTTAGATATAGTTTGTTGAGATCTGCAGAATGACTTACTGGAGTTTTCATTGGGAATTCATTGAGTTTATAATAGTCAATATAGAAACTACTAATGACTGACAATAATTTGGTAATATTCTTTTCACATCCCCTGATCTCTTTATTCATTTAGCTCTTATTTGATTTCATTCATTTAAAGCTTTATAATTTTCCTCAGATAGAGCTTTACTATACTTGGCTAGATTTATACCTAAGCATTTCATTTTGTGGGATGGTAATATGAATGATTTTGTTTTGTTTATAATGTTAAAATCTACTTGTTCTTTTATATATATATATGTGTGTGTATGTATATCCCTATATATATGAAAGCAATTGACTTTTATGTATTTACCTCATATCATACAAACTTGATGTAATACATTTCAGTTCTATAATACTTTTACCTTATTATTTCAGATTATCTACACACATGATCATGTCATCTATGAATGAAAACAATCTTGTTTCTTTCCAAATATGTCTATATTTTGCTTCCTTTTCTACCTTAATGGTCTTATTATTACACTTTATTGTATTACATTGCATTGCATTATATTAATACTGTGAATAAGAAATAATTTTCTGTATGATGTGAAAAAAGGAGTGGTAAGAGGAGAAATCCTTGCTTTATGCCTGATTATATTGGGAACACAAGTTTCTAGTAAGTACGTTGGCTGTAGTTTTTGGATAGAGTCTTTGTCAAGTTGAGAAAGTTCTCACTATTCCCAGCTTACTAAGAGTTTTATCACGAATGGGTTTTGGAATTTTTTCCAATGCATGTTCTGTGGGTTGTACAGTCTTGTGATTTTTCTTTTTTTTTCATCTGTCGATGTGTTGGATTACCTCGACAGATTTGCAAATATCAAAGCAAACTTGTATGCTTGGGATCACTCCAATATGGTTAATGGTATATAATTCTTACTGTAATTTCTGGATTTGATTTATTAATATTTTATTGAGATATTTCATGTCTATGTTCATTAGAGTATTGGACCTTAGTTTTCTTTTCTCGTCATTCCTTTTTCTTCTTTTAACTATTAGGGTAATCTGGTCCTATAGAATGAATTGGGGAGTATTTCTTCTGTTTCTATCTTCTGGAAAATATTACAAAGCATTAGTGGAATTATTTTCTAAAATGTTAGATATAATTCACCATTGTACCAACTGGACCTAATACTTTCTTTTTTGGAAGTTCACTAACTATTGACTCAATTTTGTCAATAGATACAGGATTATTAATTTTTCCTACTTCTTGTATAATTTTTGATGATTATGTATTTCTAGAAATTAATCCACTTCATGTAGATTCCCAAATGTTTTGTTTTTGTTGAATTTTTCTATTGATTTCCTATTTCAAATTTTGTGGACTTATGCTCTATTTTTTTTCAATTTTCTTAATTTGATCTATTTTTTCTTTTCTAGTTTCCTAGGGTGGAAACATAGATTACTGATTTTAGGTCTTTCTACTTTTGTAATATTTACATCCAATGCTTTAAATATGATTCTACTTTAGATATTTTAAAATTTCTTTTCACAGTATATTTCATACTTAAACAAGTCATAGGAAAGTTGGTTTTTGGCTGGATGATAAAAAGGCTAGGCAGATCAGAATATAGAATATGTTAAAATAAACAAAGGAAATAATTTCTAATTCTTACCTCTTAATGGACAGAGCAACTCCTGCTCTGTCCAGACTTAAATTCTTCACTGAGTGTAGTAAACAATGTTTGTTAAGAGGTTTTTGTATGCTGTTTTGCTTCTTGTTTCTGTTTCTTTGTACTCAGCAGAGTAGTCTGACAGCTTTAAAGCTACCAGAAATTTGTGAGTAAAGAAATATAAATCAATGCTAAGTAACTTATTGATATATAAACTTCTCTGTGATAGGAATAGTGACATAGAGATCTTTATTTAGAAGTTTTACTTTATAAAGAAGGAAATAAATGTTAATATTGCCACAGTAATAGCTTAATGTCGGTAACATTGAATATTTGCTATTTTAGACACAAATTCACACATTATCCAGAAAGACTCTAAGAATTATTTTTTAAATATGTATATTTGCACTCTTATTACATATATCTATATACATTCGTGGAAATTTTAGAAATGCAAAGCAGCATTATCTCTTGTTCAGAGATACACATAGAACAAGTGTACAGAGATAGGCCTGTGAAGTTGCACAGGAAGAAAACAGTGGATGAGGATATGACTTTTGTCTAAACTCCAATTTTTTCAAAAACTCACATTATATTTTGAATATTTATCTGTCTGTTATCCTCTGTTTTCTATGAGAGAATAAAGACAGAAACATAATTTTCTTCCTCTCTGTATTTTCACAGCAGAGCTCCAGGCTTTATCCATTGTAGATATTCAAAATGCCCATTGTATAAATACATATATGAATAAATGCAGAGGCAAATACATATATAACAGTGGTCTGAGCAGGAATGATCTCATGTATAATATTTCACCATTATGAGTAACACCACACATTAACCAATTTCCCATCCATCTTGATGTCTACTTGTTCAATTGGGCCATTTTATTCCTATGTCACTATCTGTTGAACTAAATAATGAATGTCGTGTGTGTGTGTGTGTGTGTGTGTGTGTGCAAATATCATTTGGATTCTATTTTTCTTTTTTTCTTTAACATAATGTTGGCATTTTATTTAGGTGGGTTTGAAAGGAAGAATCTGAGGGCACTAAATTTTAAAAAGGGAAAGGGTAGTTATTGCCTCCATCAGACCATACCATTATCTATGCATAGAATCAGCTGGACAGGTCAGACTGTTATGGCAGCACATTAGAAGCTGTGAAGTCTACAGTCATGACTCAGTAATCACATGAACTATCAACAAAAGTTTTTTAAGATTATTATTTTAACAGGTTGTTGACATATAGTTGAATATAATATTTATGAACATATTTAGAGTGCATAATTTTATGTTTATGACAAGTGCGTATACCTCTAAAGCCTTCACCACCATCAAGGTAGTGAGCATTTCTGTCACCTCTGAGAGTTTGCATATGCTCCTCTTTTATTCCTCACTCCAGTTTTCATCCCTAGGGAGCCAGTAATCTGCTTTCTGTCGGTATAGTTACCTTGCATTTTTTAGAATTTCACATAAATGGAATCATATTATGTGCTCTTCTTTCTCTGATTTATTCTATTTTGAATATTTTTAAATGTAAGTTGTATAATTTGCAGTAATAATGATTATAATTGGTGTCTGAACTGGTTACTTTATATGCATCCTCGTTTGATTAATGTCATCTTCAATGTTTAGTCAATTATTAAAAGGGGTTTTAAAAAGGTCCTTATGGAAATTGATTTCTTTCTGACAAGCACAATCACCCCAATTACAGAAAATAATTCTTTTACTCACATAAGAGAAACAATGCATCATTTCTTCTACAATGAACAAAAAATTATTTCAAGAATATGAAAATTGGTGATTCACCCACTTATTTAAACAAATGCATTTTTTACATGTTTTCAAGTAACTATTACTTTCAGAAATGAAAGATATGCTCTTGATCTTTAAATTTCTGTATAAAGTATCAGTTGTATAAGTTTTTTTTTTTGGTGAAGCTGCTTCTTAAATATTTTATACTTTGAAAATTCTCACAACCCTTTCTCCATTTGCATGCTGGTTTCATGTCCAACTTAAACAATAGTATTAGGGAAAAGAGATAAGACTTTTTCATCTAATCTTTTAATTGAAAGGAAGATAAAAAGATCTTTTCTGAAGCCAATATGGTTTTTAGAAAGAGCTATTTTTAATAAAAGGAAGACATATCCATTACACAGAATTTAGAAAGAAACTGCTTGATTAACATTAATAGAATTCTCTTTCAATGACAGAAGTGTCATTCTAAAATTTTAATTCTATAATTATTTTATTCTCTGCATTATGATATTAAAGGAAATATTCTTATTTGTAAATGGAATTATCAACAATGAATATAAAGTATGCACGCAAATAGTTTCCGATACTTTTAACTATGCTATCAATCAGCAATACCTTTTTTCTACATGTCTGTTAGTAAGACATTGTGCTAGATGCTCTGGGTGACATGACAACCTTTAAGGCACAGTTTTCTCCTTCAAGGAGATGAAAACTAATCAGGGAGTAAAGTATGTGTATGATACATAACTAGGAGTGACAGTCATATACAATGTGTGCAAAGTCATAGGAAAGTAAAGGACCCTCAGACCAAAGTCATTAAGGACCTAGTGACCCTGAGTTCCTAGATGGGAAAACATGATCAATGTTAAGATAAGAAGGCTTTAGATAGAATGAGGTGGGCAGGCAGGGGGCTGGAACTGGGTAGAGCAGTAGGGTTCAACAAAATTAACAAGGCAAAGTACAGTCCCAGGAAACATGGCCTCATAACTGAATCAGGGAGATGAAGAAAAAGAACACATCAAAAAAGGTGACTTTTGGAGAACTCAAAGGAGGGCTACTAAGCAAGTCTGGCCTTACAGCCAGGACAGGTGCCCACTGCATGCATTAGATAATTCTATAATTTCCCTACACTCTTATTCTCCTCAAAAGTGTTGCAAAAGTTCCATTCCAATATTTAAGAGTAGAAAAAAAGATATTAGTGGCACCTGAACTGAACTTAGTTCATTGGGGTGGAATAACAAGAATGATTTACCTCTGGATGTCATAGAGAAATCCCCAAATATTGTTTTTATATCCTTGATATCAGTGTCCTGGGGATAAGTGGAACAAGTATTGCTGTACACATAACTGAGCCTCAGGATATCATCAGTACTTCCTCAAAGGACACATGACAAATAAGTATGTCTAGCAACTAGAACCACATTTTCTTGACTGCTGTTTTAGGGTTATTCTATGTTAAGCAAGTGGCTGTAAGATGCTGAACATATTTTTAAGACAGGCAAAGTCAAATATGGTACATTCAAATTTAATCACCTTTACAAATACTGTTAGAAAAGAGCATTCTGCAATTTATTCAAAATTATGCTATTTTACATAACATATATACATTTTTACCAATTCTAAACAAAATGTTATACCGAATTCATTACATATTTTCTAGTATGCTAAATTAGCTCAGACTTTAATTTTTTCCTTCATAAAGGGGAATGATGAGTGGTTAAAATGCTTAAAAGAATTTAATTGTATGGTGGTAAATAGAAACTAAAGTTATGGTGGTGATTATAATGTGGTATATACATAGGTCAATACATAAAACTGCATAGCTGAAATTATGCTATTTATAAACCACTATCACTTCAATTTTTTTTTTAAAGTAAAGGTGTAGGCAGGAATGAAGGTGAACCTAGACAGATAGGTTGGATGAGAAAAGTGGAAAAAGCATTTTATTTATTTTATTTAGTCGTTCATCTTGACTGTTTTTCCGGCCTCTGGGCTATAAACCCTGGTCCTTAGGATGTATGTAAATTCTACCAACTGAGGAAGGCTGACCAAACTGCTACTCCACCAGGACATGCCAATATCATCTCAATTAAAAAAAATAATAAAAACACTCCTCTACTTGTTTCCATTGTGCCCTATGGAATTCTTTACCCTTCTGTTCAGTCACTATAAGGCACCAAATATATCTCATTGGACTATTAGATATGAGATGACATGTATTTTCATTGCTGCATCTCCAGGATTTAGGACAGTGTCTTCCCTAAGATAAATTTGTTCAGTCATGCTTGAGGATGAATGAGAACATATGAATGATTATTTGAATTTCATGATAAAAAATATTACTGCAATCCTAAAGTTCTTGGGAGTTGTAGTTACACTTTGTCATATTCTAATCTAGTCTTTTTTTAGCCAAAAAAAAAAACAAAAAAAAACCCAGAAGTAAAGAATAAAGAACTAAAATATGCCTATTATGCCCATTATTTATTGGCTCATAGTGTGTTAAACTCATTAGCAGCATGTTTCCTCAAAGAAATAAAAGAGCTTCACACTTACTTTTGTCTTCCTTTATCTATGATATTTCTAGTTCCTCTTGATGAAATTTCAGTAAATAAATTTTCTCATGGGCATTCTTTTATCCCACTTATTTGAACCAACTGACTGAAAAATAATTATGAATTATTCGTGTCAAAGAGAAGGTTTTATATACATATGTTTATGTATATGTTTTATCTCATATTTGCATGTCTGTTATAAAAGGTCTATTGTTACTGTTTGCTATTTACAAATACATTTTTTAATGTAAATGTATTTTTGGTGAATACAAAAAATCTTTCACAGGAATACAGTTTTCATTCTTTCTTCTATAAAGATCTTAGAAAATTTTGTTCCTTATCAATGAAGTAGAGAAATTTAACTTTAGGCTGCTTGATTTGAATACAGAGAGATTGTTGCAGTTGATTTTAGAAAGAAATCTGTCAGTGTGCTAAGCATATCTGTAAGTCTGTAGATCGTAGTCAACTGGCATGTTTCAAACATGAACAGTGTTTTGTCTTGTTTATGTTTTGTTGTGTTTTATCCCCACTCAGAATCCTGTATTCTGTTTAGGAATCTAGGAAATCTGTTGTAGCTTCTGTTATCCTCCCAAATTTGCTGTTTACTCTGAGTTCCCTTCTTTAATTTAGATTTACCATTAACTAATGATCAGCAGTTTCATGTTTTTACTTCACTGAAATTATTTATGCCTCCATGTGATTTCACAACTTTTTTCAATGACTCATTACAGCATATGTATGTACTAAATGCCAACATGTCTTCTGCACTCTGTGAGAAATGCCATCCTGAATGCGCTCTAGAAGTGAAAATCGTAGAGTCTGCCCTTGAGGAAGGAGGACAGGCATGCGCCCAGTGACCAAGCAGTGGGAATCACTGTGGAGAGCTGGAAAAAGAAGTTTGAGTACAGGAAGGTACTGAAAGGTGGCTTTGCAGATGGGTTGGGGTGGCTGCTGGTGACTAGGGTTGGCAGAAAAGAGATAACCAAAGGATTCTGGTAAAAGGATATAATGTCTTAACTGAGTCCCAACTCATAGAATTAGCCTGCTCTTCATTTCAGGCAGAGAATATGCAAAGTCTTCAAAGAGGATTTTATTCTGTCGGAAGCTTTTTCTTTTGAAATGATTGGATCACCATGTGTGCACCAGTGACGGGGAGGCTATAAGTCACTGGGAGCTCAGTGATAAATACAAATCAATGCAGTCAATTTTGAATTCTGTGTTTCAGGGTGAGTCACTATTTCTCTTAGGCAAACAAATGCATCTCTTCTCTGGGAAGCCTTTAAGACTCTTGTGCTCTTTTTCTAAGAAATAACTAGCAATGAGGAAAAAGGGGTAAGAAACGTATGGAAACATTGAGCAAGAATAGCTGAACTCTGGGGACAGACACATCAGAAACAGTGTTGAAGAAAAGAGGAGACTGTTTTCCATTTGCAGTCAGAGGATTGTATATTCGGTTCATACTGGGTATTTCTAATTGACAGCAGAAGATAAACCTAAGAGGGGAGGCAACAGCAAGACTAGAGTGGCAAGAGCAAACACTCCAGAGTGATTTTCTCCAAATGCTCATCCTTTTCAGGTTTATTATACACTGTGAAACACACTCTATGGGTCCAATATCCAGACACCATGTTTACTGATTCAGTTCTGAGTTCTTGAGATCCAGCTTCTGTGTTTATCTTCGAATCACTAGCCCCCAGCAAAATCTTGGCACATAAAACTTGTTCAGAAAGTGCAGAAAAGAATTCAAAGGACAACAAGAATTCCAAAGATGACATAGAAAACAATATTATCTTGAAGGAGTTTTGCTCATTATAAACATAATAGAAATGGACAAGAAGGTAGTGGTGAGGTTATATATGTATATATGTATATGTACATATATGTGCATATATATATGTATATATATATATATATATATACATATATATATATGGAAGGGACAGTAAGCTGAAGATGCAAACTGAATTTTAAAAATTGGAAAAAGACATTTGGCACCTACAATAATAGATGTGAAAAATAGGCAATGCTTCTCTGGAGTTAGAATGAAAAGACTCCGTCAGAGAGTCCAGACAAAGAGAGACAAGCAGGTTCCTTGCAGGAGAGCAGGAGAGGAAGCCCATGGATATTAAGAGGCAGAACCCACCTCCCACATGTTTAGACTTTAATAGACGTTTCATGTCAAATTCTACACATCTGCATCTAACTGAGGTTTGACTAATCTAAGCTCTGTGACCAACCAGTGCTGGAGCATGAGGATGATCAATTTAGGAGGATAATGCCTCCTAAATTACTCTACATTTTTACTAACTAGAGTCACAGTGTCCAGTTTCTGAATGCTGTTTGAGGAGTCCTGACAGGTTACTGTGTTTTTGCCTTTTTGCATAGTAGCATTAGTTACTGGAGGCAGGATATTTTAATCCTTCTTTTCTGGTGTCTCTATCCTAGATATGAATAGAGCTTTATAGTATGAATTCATAAAACCAACAATCAAGTTAAACAATATTTGTCCTTCACAGGCATTAAATTTGCTGACAACATTACAGCAGAAGCTCTAAAATAAACCCAGGTCATAAACTCTATGCTTTTTAAAGTGGTTAAATTCCAACAAGAGTTATATATCAAGCTATTTAAAAAAATTATTTTATGTTTCAATCATTTTTGTGTGTGTGCTCTTCTGATTTTTGTGCAAAATACGAGAGAATGGATCATCAGACTCTTAAAGCACCAAGTAAAATATAAAAGGAAATTTTGATCAGGTTTCGTATTAAAAAAGTATATATATATATATTAATTTATATATCTATTTTGAATATATGAGGATTACATTCTAAATTTTGTGAGAGCCCTAAATTTTGCTGAGTAAATCATTTGTTTTGACATCACGAATAAGAGTATTGAGAGCTGTTAAATTTGACTGAAGAACAACATACTAGTTTTTTGATGAACCACCAAAAAAGAAAATATATATATACATTTCAATGAAGATTCTATTGTCTTGAATGGGAGGACATGGTTAATCATCTACACAATTCCTAATGTACAGAAGTGACAAAAATCCCTCAGCATCTTCATCAGGAAAAATAAATGAAGTGAAAATGATTACAAAAGTACTAGCCTTTATTCAGGCACTAGGTTTCTTATTCTTTGATGGCTAAGAGTCTATTCTTCAATTTAGAGAATATAAATGAAACAAGCATAGTACGGACAAGATTAAACAAAAAAGAAAAGAAAAAAAGACTATTATTAGGATATAATTAAATAACCAATAGAAAATCTAAATTTCAGATTTTCTTAAAACTTACTGACTATTGATGTGAGCTGTTCAACAGAGATTGGAAAATCAGTGCCTAGAAATAGTAGCCATGCAACAAATATTGAATACCCTTTATCCTTTCCATTTACTTTGAAGGAAGGAAAAGCAAAATAAAGACAATGAGGTATCGATACACAATGAACTACCATTTGTATATGAAAAAAATCAAAGGGGAGTAGATAAGCTGAATAAAAATGGTCACCTGTATGCTGATAGCAGACAACTAGACTTCAGGTGGTGACCATAATGTAGTATTTACAGATGTTGATTTCTAGGGCTATACAACTGAAATCTATATAATGTTATAAGTTAATGGCACTTTAATACCAATTTTAAATAGTAAAGAGAATAATTTACCCAATTAACTGCATGGTTTTTAGATAAAAAGACAAAGCAATAATGTCTGACATGAGAATATATTTGTATATTTTCTGTACTATTAAATTAAAAGCATAATACATTGTAATAAGACTAAGAAATCTACAAATATTTAACTGATATGTATATATATAGACACATATATATGTATTGTGATAAAAGGTATAGATAATTTATTCTGGGATGAGTAAATCAGAGATTCTTCTCAGAAGTAAGATACTATAATGGGCAAGATATTACTGACATTACTTGTATGCAACAGTACCTGTAAGATAGTTTATGATATGATTTGCATAGAAATTCAACTGGGAGGTTAGAAACATGTTGCTGACCCACCAACACCACCCTTCAGGTGATTCAGTTCAGAATATCAGGAGCTAAGTACAGGAATCAGCATTGTTAAATCTGTGCACCAGATTAAGGTAGAATATGGATTCTGTAACGTGGCCAATTCTTAAACTTATCTCCATATTAAAATTCCATGGTTATCTTTATAAAATTTTCAATGTTTAGAGTTCCACAGGTAAAGTTTAAATTGCTTCAGGTATAGAAGTTCTAGAAGAACCTCAGGTTATTCTAAGGCACACTGGGGCTGAGAAACACTGTCTTATAGACCCAGAATAATAAGGTCAAGAATCTCTAAGAGATAGCTTACTTTGGATGAGACCTAATCTTTCAGATGGATGACCTCTTCCTAAATCTTAATTAGCTAAACTTTGTATCATCATTGAAATCAGTAGAAGCAGCAAAAGAACAGCTAATTTTTATTGTATTTACATCCTTTACATTCCAGGCACCCTTATGATTTACATAGAAATAATTCTGTTTAAGCACCTAATGCATTCCAGGTGACATATATATGTGTATATATGTATACAGACACACACACACACACACACACACACACACACACAGACTTCGAGAGTCATTCCTTTTCAATACTTTCTCTTCAAAACTGCCAGTGGAACACACATTCTTTTCCATGTTATATTTTAAAAATATAAACCTATGTATAGATTGTTTTACTTGAAACTCTCAGGCTAATCAATAACTTTGAGGTAGATTGCTTTGTGCTATCCTCAGATATTATGACTGTGAGGATTAATGAAAAACATTTGTATATAATGCAATACAAATGATAGAACCTCCAGTAAGTATAAAATATGACCTGCAAAGCCACATTATCTTGTCATCCTTACCACAAGCATACACACATGCATACATACACGCACATACAAAAACTCTACTTTTGTTATAATCCACATATTCTCCAAGGTTTCAGGTTTTAGCTGTTGCTGCTCCTTTTGATCTAATCTCCCCCTTGTTCTCTGGTATCTGGTTAGTTGTCAAGCTGCCAACTTCTGGCAGCCTTGTTATTTATTTTTGTGTTCACTAGTTATGCTGGTGAGTTCTTATCATTGGAAAGGGGTGGATTGGATGGTCTAAACAGATAGCAAGTTATAAACAGGAACAGGAATTCAGAGACAGAGAGAGAAGAGAGAGAGAGAATGAGAATAATAAGAGGGAAAATGATTGATGGTTATATTAAAAACCTGTCTGGGAAGATCACTAAACAAACTAAACAGTAATCACATGTTTTACTGGGTAAACAATTACTTTAATCAGACAGTTACTCTTTTCAAAGTCTATGTGCTATTTGAGAGCACAAGCAAAGCAACGTCTCACTCACTTGGTGGTGTCTTTGTTTTCCAGGGGAAAAAACTCCACTCCTTCAGATTCTGTGTTGATGGTGGTTAATGTGAATGCTGCCTTATTCCAGGTTAGTTCTAAGATAAAAAAATAAATGAAAGAGCAATATGGACAATGTGGTGTCACAATTATAGATGTCAAGTTCAAAACAATCTTTGAAACCATCAAACCATCATCATTCCTTTAAAAAAACACAACTGAACATTATCACACTATGGGAATGAATCCCTTGAAAAGTTAAAGAACTATGTCCACACTGCTAATAGTCCCTGGGCACTAAGTCACCAGCCTGCTGAACTCCTTCCTGATAATAAACAACCTTTCTGGTGAAAGAGGTCCTTACTGAAGAAACATTTTAAAAATTGCATTTAATAATGGACTAACAGCATGAGAATAAAGACAACACATTTACTATATTCCAAAAGGGTCTGAGGGTCTAGAATGTTCAAGGAAAGCTAGACTATAAAAGAAGATTTTTACTTTTTCAGATTTCAGTTTTGCTTTTGCCAACCATAGTTCACTCTATATGTCACTCTTTTCATCCCTGTACCATTGAGTTAATATATTAATACTTATCTGGTTGGTCAGATATTAAAAGAGAGTTTGATCCCTTCCCTCTACAAACTCTGAAGTGATTTCCTAAGTGATAGAGAAACTACATTTTCTTAGAATTTTCTTCCTGGCTAGCTGATCTAGACAACCCCTGTTTAGAAAAGTGGCTTTATTACTTATAATTCTCTGGAAAAGAAATAAATAAACATGCCATTAAGAAAGCAAATGAGTGAGCCCTGATTGAGTAACAGGTCAACTGCCTCCAGAGGAGTGAAGTCACATAAATTTCAAGGACCTGGGTTCCCATTCTGGGTCCCAGGGGGAACAACCAATGTGAACAACTAAATGCAAATTAAAATAAAATATGTCTTCCTCCTCTCTCTTCTTGTCTGCTTAGCTGCTGGTCTTCATTCCTGCCTTCAATTTTCCTTTAGAGGGAAGGGAATAAGGAAGAAACAAGGGATAGAGGAAGGAAGGAAGGAAGGAAGGAAGGAAGGAAGGAAGGAAGGAAGGAAGGAAGGAAGGAAGGAAGGAAGGAAGGGAGCATGGTAGGAAGGAAGGAAAGAAGGAAGGAAGGGAAGAAAAGCTATAAAAGAACAGGAGTGCAATTTTAAAGTATGGCACAGATTGCCAAACTCTCTACATATCAGAGCTTTGAATTTCCACTGTTAGAGGGAATGTTGGAATTGAAACTCTAATTTCCCTAAATACAAGACAGAGTCACATAAGGCAGGGGAGGGTGGAAGAAGGAAGGAATGAGCTGCTAAAGGGTTTTGGGCATTGTGTGGGAATCATTCAAATCTTCAAAACTATGATAGTGATGGTGTCACAGCACTTGAGTGCACTGAAGGTGATTGGATGGTAGACCTTCAAAGAAATGTATGACAATGTGATCATATCTCAATAAAACTACCGTTTTTTAAGAATTCTTTTCAAAATCTAAATACATAGAAGCCAAAGGAATAGGTGAAAACTGGTGCTGTTCATGCTTCTAATCATCTCCAACATAGTAATTTTCAGTAACTATTAATTACTATGCCATACCTCATTTGAAAAGCTGCCTCCAACTAGTAAATGACTTCATTTAGCTGTTGCTCCTTTGCTATGAAAAGTAATTACATATAGAAATTTCCCTCATCTCCTAGTTACTCAAGATTTGAAACCAATGGGAAAAAGTGATTGCATTTAACAGAAGCAGATGTTTCTAGCAGGCAGTATACAGTTACTCATTTGTTAGGGGTAGATAGTTCCACTTACTTCCACATATGAGTGTTCTCTTTTATCCAAATGTATTCTGTGGTTACAATAACACCATTTACCATTATTTCAAAATTATGGATTGATTATAAAAACCAGCAGCTTTTAATGAGCCCACATAAATAATAGTTTGCTTTGCAATTAATTAAATGTTGCTAAATTCTTCTCTTTCTTTGAGTATGCTTGCCTTATCATGCCAAGAGATGGCAATCTGCTGTTTATTAAATGACAGTAAATGCATAAATGTGGTAGTGATAAATAGCTTTATAGAAATTCTTAATATTGTTCTGCCATTCAAATGTAACTCGTGTTTTGTGAGAATAATGAAGATGGTGAAATGGGATTTGTTACTCCACATTTTAATTAAACACAAGATGAAAGACCACAGAGGAAGGAGTCTGATAATCTGAGTTATTGGCCTTTTATACTCTCTTATTTGAGAGGCAGAATGGTTTGCTTACTTTTGCTTTGCTGTTTGACAAGTGTTGGTGTGAGGTCCAGCCTTATCTAAACTGTTTGATCAAAGGCAACTCAATTAACCTCTCTGAGACAGTTTTCAAATACACAATCATAGGGATAAAACACTAATCTGCTAGAGTTTTGTGAAGATTATAGAAAATCATCTTTCCAAAGCACCTATTATGGTACATAGTAAATGTTAAAAATATTCATTTAATTTATTTCTTTTGAAGGATGCTCCCAGGAGTTTTGTCTGTGTTAGATTTTTGACTACAACTACTACAGTCTTAAAAAATCCTACATTAAATTTTATCTTCTTTGGGTCTTTAAGTCATTATGTCATTAAGAACAAGAATTAATAAAATATGATGAAGTATACTCATTAATACACTACTTGTAACGGTGTAAGCTGGAATATTAGAGTATATTTCCTGGGAAATGATTTCAATAAAAATGCTAATATACTTTGAATTAGAAGCTCACTTTTAAATATCTGTCCTAAGTTATAATAAGGCACGTGGACAAAGAATTGGCACAAACAATATTATTTATAGTAAGAAAGAGTAAGATAATATGAATTTCCAACCTTAGGAAATTTAAATGTATTTTGGTATATCATTTAACAGTCATGATATTGTTTAATCCTATGACTTCTCACACACTCTGAGTCAAAACTAACAGAGAGGACATGTGTAGGAAGGTAGACACACTACCAGAGATTGAACCAAGCAGTTAAACACAGATCAAGAAGTTAGACCTCTGACGAAAACAATTGCGTTAGTTATTTTCAAGAATATTCCCTCTACTGTTATGATGATGATGAGAAAGTTTTATATCTTATCTATATACACATACATATACATACATATACA
Organism: Solenodon paradoxus; assembly: GCA_004363575.1. NCBI lineage: Eukaryota > Metazoa > Chordata > Mammalia > Eulipotyphla > Solenodontidae > Solenodon > Solenodon paradoxus. The sequence goes on along the minus strand of RJWH01000365.1, from coordinate 813,100 downwards.
TATGTAGCATATGTATGTATGTGTCTATATGCCCATACATACATATGTATGGGTGTATACATATATGTACGTATGTTTAATTTTATATACAATTATATAAACATATATGTATGTTTAATTGTACACAGATACATGGCTGCACATAGAAAGATAGGTAGAATTACTCGCTTGGAAGTTGGATTCCCCCTGTTATTTTTATTACATATAAATTTTAATTACTCATGTGAACATATAAAGGATTAAAGCCTTTTCAAGAAGTAATTTAAGAAATTTAGTTTTCTGATAACTTCAAATAAATTTCAGATGTTTTGAGCAAAAAATTTTCATTGACAGCATCTAAATAGTGCTGATTTTCATTTATATTATATTAGAATGAATTCTACTAACTCATTACATTTTCTTTTTAAAGGAAAGGTTCAGGCAGAAATGAAGGTGAGCAGAAGCAAGCAGAGAGTAAGAGAGAGAAGGAAGAAGCACTCTGTTTTTTCTGTTGTTCATCTTGGTTCTTCTACCTGATCTCTGGAGGAAACCTGGGTCCCTGGGATTTAAGTGGACTGCACCACCCAAGGGAACAGGTCGAACCACTACTCCACCAGGGCGCACCAATTCATCACATTTTAATAACTGAGTTGTCCTGCAGGAAGAGTATCTTTAATGTCTAGTTTGCATTATTCCTGTACATTTCCTATTGAAATACATTTTATCTACAAATTTTATATACATATATCCATATTATAAAATATTGTGTAGATATTAAAGTACATTTAATAAGTGAAAAGAACATAATTCATATTCTAGTATACAAAATAAGTTGCAAAAATATATTACATAATATTGAAAAGCATTACAAGCAGACACACTAAAATAATAGCTATTAGGTCTCTAAGTTAGAATGACTTTTTTAAAATTTTTATATAAGTAAGTTTTGTTTATTCTCCTTAATTCAGATAATAAATATGTGATGATAAAAACTATGTAGAATATTGATTCTTTTCTTAATCATGTTTTAGCAATTAAGTATAATTCCACATGTGAAGCTACAAGACAGTGTATTGCTCAATGAATGTTAGAACTTATTGAGTCTCCCTTTCCAGAACTTTAATTTGAAGTCAGTCAGGATATTTTTTCCCTTTAATATGTCTCTTCCATTGTCATTCACAGTTCTATAAATTCCACCATTGTCATTCACAGTTCTATAAATTCCACCATAAGGAATTTTTCTATTGAGGTCTTAAAGCTTTTTAATTATGAGGATTCCTGTAATAACTTAGTTAATCCTGAGAGGAATACATGAGGGGAAAGAATCTCTAGCATTTATAGTTAATTCCATGAGATTAAGAATGAGTTCACAGTCTGCTGAGGTAAAGGTTCTGATCAGACACCTTTTCATTCCCTTGGCTGTTGGAATTCAGTATAGACTCGATTTGATAGACTCTTCTCTGTTTAAATAATGTCTTTCTCCTAAGGGTATTTTGAATTGGACCAAACAGGTTCCAAATTGTCATCGAGAGATCTTTCTTTGACTTAAGTCCTTGCCTCCTGCAAAAATGTAATTACTCCTGTAAAGCTGATCTTATGAACTGATTGTAGGTCAGATACATTGAGTGAAAATGAATTGTAGCATAAAATGGTCCTGAATTGTTTTTGGACTCTGGCCAGAGAGAACACCAGTACCAACAAAAGACACATTTCAGTCCTCTTGGAATTCCTTCATATGCTAGAATTGGGAAAGGGACTTAATTAACTTTAGAATAATCACCATAATTATGTGAAGTTAGAGCTTCATTTAAAGCACCCCTAATCATTGCTACAAGCCTACAGGGCAACTATTATTATTGCTGTTACAAGTTTTACTATTCTTATGCTATCATTTCAGAGAGTGAGATATCAAGACTTGGGAAAACTTTGCCAAGTTTATGTTCATATTTCTATTAATCTCCAAGGTCCTTTGAAGGAAAAGAAAAAATAGATGAAACTGACTATTCCAAGAGCAGTTGTGTGTCTCCATGAGTCTAAATGTCGACTACATCCCATTCAGGCTGTTTGGGAAACCCTTTGGCTTGTGTCACTCAGCACTTTCCATTTTCTCTGGAGTTAACTGCACATTCAGTGTATTGTTAAAATATACATCATTCTCTCTTTGTTCCAAATTTCCTCCTTTATTCCTATCCTAGTAAGGAAATGTACTGGCATTGATCAAAGCATTTCTCAGAAAAGCAATTTTCAATGGGATTTCGTTAAAAAAATAAAAATAAAACCTGACTTTAACTTGACCTCATTCCTTCTCCTCTGAGCTAATAAGGGTAATGAATGGAGGTTTTCTTTTTCTCTCTTTATTTTTTTTTTCATCTAACACTCAGGTGTTTAAGTCAGTAAATTCTTATATAAGCACTATATTCCTTTTATAAATATGTTTATATGTGTATATGTGTGCAATTGTGCCTCCATCTTTCTCAGCCTTTCTGTTTAGTACTCTATCTCTTTCTCTTAATATTATTTTCATATCTAAAACTCCTGTAAACAAGTTTTCATTATCATTAAGGGCAAATTCTGAAGTCAAATTGTCTGAGTTTTAATCCCAGATTTAAAACCTTTAAAATATATGCTGACACACTCTGGTGGAGTAGCAGTTTTTTGTGCACCACCTCTGAAGGAGTGCAGTCCACATACATCATGAGGACCTGGATTGACTTCCCAGCTCTGGGGAGAACAACCACTGGGAACCACTGAATAAAAATAATATAAAATGCTTCTTTCTCTCTCTTCCTGCATGCCTGCCTACTCTTCTTCATTTCTGCCTACACCAACCCTTTAAAAAACAATGAAATACACGTGTAAAATAGTTCCTGTAATGTAGCATTTGATGCAGGATATATTTGTTATTGCTTTTGTTAACATTTATACTTATCTATGTCAAAAAGTGTCACTCAGAAGAATCCTTAATTATTTTCAAATAAACATATTATTCTGAAACATTGAATTTACTGGAGAAGGAATTGTTATTCATGTGAAAATTATTTGAACTTGAAATGTGGGGAGTCTCTATTTGTGAGGAAAAGAAATAGGGAGTATGTTTGAATGTACTGTCTGTTTCCTTCTGTCAGTATATCTTATTAGTTTGTGACACATAACTTCAACTGTTCTAAGAGCCAACTGCTATCTATGAGTGATATTTAGGGGCCAATATGTTTGAATATCATATCTCTTATGTCAGATTACTCATACACACTTTTCCATATTTTGAAAATCTCTTCTTGATTAGATGACTACCTACTACTCAGGGGTAGTTGGGTTCCAAGTTGCCATGAAGTACATGCAACCGATGCTACCTAGTGAGGTAGATGATCCACAAATACAGTCCATTTGTAAAGGCTGCACCAACACATCCTTTATAACATGGTTGCTTCAATACATTACTTCCAGACACAAGTCAAAATATTGACAAAGAGGATATGAAGTTATAAGTAAATATATAATGACTAAAATAAGCTAAATTCCTCCAAAAAGACACATAAGCAGTCAAAGCAAGGAGTCTTTTCTCTCTTCCTCTTCTAAATTAAACAAAATCCTCTAACAATATTATCTCCCCATTAAGTGATCATTTTCTCCTTTAATTTTATACCCAATACTGTCATACGGAATTTATTTTTAAATATTTGTTATTAGTTATTTTATACATCCAAAAGAATATAGCATATTATAACCTTAATAATGATAACACCTATATGACAGCACAGATATTGTTGTATATAACAAATACCCCAGGACCTAGAAGCTGAAAATGAACATTTTATTCTGCTCATAATTCTGTAAACAAGAATTTGGACCCAACGCATTTGTGATGACTTGCGTTTGTGCAAGAATATCTAAAGCCTTAGCTAGGAAGATACAAAGTCTGGGAGAGATTATATAACCTGGGTCTGACTTCTTCAAAACTGTCACTTCTCAAGAACTGCTATGTAGATTTTGTAGTTTGTTGCAATCCCATTTATTTATTTTGTATTATATTTGCCTTGTGATTGGAGCTGAGTTCCCAAAGATAACTCTTAGTTCTATGTCCAGTAATGTTTTGCCAACATTTTCTTCTATACATTTCATGTTTTCTGGCCTTACATCTATTTGGTCTGTGATGTCTCCAAGACAAGAACTTAGTGGAGCACCTACACATAGCTTGACTTCCTAACATCTTGATGAATCTCAAGGTAATCTAACTCCCTAGCATGGCTGCTTGGGGCTTTAAGAACAAGTTTTCCAGTGAATATAGAAGAGGTTAGAGTACGTTTTCTGACCTAGTCCTGGCAATTTCAGAAATGTTTAGTGGTCAAAGCCATCAAAAGTCCATCAGGTTTTAAGAGTGGGGGATGTAAACTTTGCTTGCTTATACAAATGGGAAAAGTGAGAAGAAATGGAGATTTCACTGCAGCTAACTTTGGAAAACACTCAACATCCAGTTTCAAAAGCAGAACATTATTACTACCTCTAAAACATGATTACTTAATTTTCCCTCCCAGAATTTTTTTTTTGTAGGTGTGAATCTTTTTATAGCTACTTTTTATCCTTAAATAGTTTATTATTTTTCATCCTCAGTTACTAATCTCTGCATTAGCTTTCTGAATATAATGTATCTGGTAATCATAAAGTATTTCTTTAAATTATTGGCATTTATTTACACGGAAGTAAAGAGAGTCTATCCCTAGCCCTTGAAATACAAGTTTGCTTTGTGACTTGCTTCCAGTGAATAAAATGTGTCAGTATGGGCAGTGTGATTTCTCATGAATGACCATGCAACTTCCACCTGACTTTCTCCAGACAGGTTTTTTGAAACCCAGAATGGTCTGTAAGGAGTCCAGTACTGGGCACTGTGCTTGAGAGAACATAAAAGATCAGGTGCAGTTAGAGATATCAGAGAGGAACAGCGGTTCCAGCTCTCAGTTGAGTCTTCCAAACCCAGGACACAGTGAATAAGAAAGGCTTTAAATTGACTCAAGATCCTCCTATCATTTTATGATGGTAGCCTTATATGAGTCTTTAAGCAAGAATCACTAAACTAAGGCCAGACAACTATCAGTCCTGAGAGGAAATATTAATCAAATTTTGCTATTCTATAGTTAATGCAATATTTGAACAACATTCTTGTGTAAAAAATTATTTGGACCTGATAAGATTATGTATATTTAAATATACCAGAACATATAAATAAAATTAACTTTAAATATGAACTTAAAAATGTACTCTCTATATGTATAGATAGGTTTTTAGCTATTTTCTCCATTTTTCTATGTTAATTTGTCTTTTTATTTTTGTGTCATTCCTAGTATAAATTTTGTAAAACATTTCTGGATATTTTTCCATTTCATCTAGGTTTTCAAATATATTTGCAAAGAATTATTTGAAGTAATTTTTTATGATATTTAAAACTTCTGTTTTGATCATTAATTCTGCTTATCCTTTTATCACAGTATTTTATTGGTGCTTTCTTTCTTTTTAGCTTAGTGCAAATTGTGATTCATCTTTTATACTTTTTAAAGGACTTTATTAAAATTTATTTCTTTAGTTTTTTTGTATTATTGTATCTGTTTTCATTAATATTTGTTTCTACATTTGCAATGTTGTTTCTTCTAAGTTCATTTGCTTAACAGTTTCATTAGTTTCTAAATTTTAATATAATGCATTTTATTGAGATAGACATACAATGGTAAAATATTTTTGCTAGTAACCATTTTAGTACTATCTATAGTAGATATGCTCTGTTATTTCATAATTTTCAAATTATATATATTTTCATTATGTGTTTTGATTTTCTCCCATATGTATAGAATGACATTGTATTATATCCAGGTATGTAATATTTTAGAAAACAGCATTATATTTTATTTATTGTCTTGTAGTCAGTCAGTAATACTATTTTCTAGTGTACTATTCTCTGGTAGATAATTATTTTTTATTTTCTTTAGAATTTATAAAAATTTTCATTGTCTTACATACTACCAATTTTTTTTTTCTTATATACTTGAAAACAAGTGAAATTCTTTATAATTGCATGTATTGCATGTGTCTAAAAGATTTCACCGTAGCTTCCTTTATATTAGGTTTATATATTTAATGATCTTTTTCATTTCATTGGACCTACCTTTTGTTAAGAGGAATATATTAAAAGACTCATTAATATATCTCTGTGTTTATTTTGCTTCTTCTGCAATTTCTATGTGATGAAAGTTAGTTTTCACATCTTTGAGCAAATACATATTAATAAACTTTTTATTTTTTATTGTGATATATTTGCATTTCAGTGTCTTTTTTTGTTTCTGCGATTGCTCTTATTTGAATTTCCTTTGCCATCTATATAATTGAAATGTTGCTTATGTTTTGTTTTCTTTGCCTACTTATTTTAATTTTTAATCAATCTCAATCTCTTTGCTTTATATGTATTTCTTACAAACTATTTTACTTTACACTGTAAGCAAATTTGAAAATTGTTTTGTTTTAATGAGTGAGACTAAGCCATTGAAATTTGCTAGCATGAGTGTTATATTTCTTCTATTTGTTTTCTTATTTTATATCAGTCATATAAAATATTAATATACACTAACAGAGACACACAGATACAGACATATTTCACTAAGTAATCTGAATATTTAATCTTTATTCTTTTATAGCATTTACTTTTGTATTTAAGAAGTTATAATTATATTTATATACACATATGATTATCCTACTTATTGCTTTTATACTAATATCTTCAGTTCTATTTTCTTCAACTGAGGTCTAATGTTCCCTTCTATGACTAATACTGAAAGGAAAAAAAAATTAAAATTTATCTTACTGTTCTTATTTACTAGCATCCAATATGAAGCCCTGCATTTCTATTCCAAATAATATCAAGAAGAAAATTAGGGAGTTTATTTTGCTATAAGATGGCTTTAGATGTCAGTGGTATTTAACCTTACATATTTTCCCACTAAGCACTTTTTTTTTTGGTTTTCAAATTTTTTATTCCTTCCAATTTCCAACATCTTAAATCAGTTCTAATGAAAGGTCTATGATAAGACTTGAAATAATTTTTGTATTTAAGATTAGTAAATGTCATTAACTAAAACATGTCCATTTTGGATGGAAGTCCTTCTTTTACAGGCTTTGGTTTCATTTGCAACATGTGAATCCAGAAGAATGGCAACAATCTCCATTAGAGTACTCTAACTTGCCTTTGTAGGATACTTCTTCACATACTGCTAATTAGCATTAGTGCAACATATATGTTCTATGTTGAACCCCAGAACAGTGTGAAGGAAAGATAAATGGGCAACTTTATTTTAAAACCCCTAAGTATCTTAAACTGACTAAAGTGTAGTGTGAATGTCTGAAAGGAGGATTTGCAGTCTAATATACCACAAATTTATGTGACTATGAATCCCCATTTCTCAGGGTACTCACTAAATTCTACTAAGATTACCTTTTTTTGTTAAAATGGTTTTAAAGATGCTGGGTTCCATCAAGAGATTTAATAGACTATATAAACAAGCCACAATTCTATATACTGAGAAAGAATAGAAATGGGCTACTCTATTGAGAGTAGTTAAGCCATATTCTTATCTGAAACATTCGTGTCTGTTGATTTATACTGAGGGTGAGCAGCTTCCCGGAAAGTAAAATGTTTATAAATTTAGATACAGTATCAGTCAAGATTTTTTCTTACAGACCAGATAAACTGATCCTGATTACCTTAAACAAAATGAGAGGTTTGTTTAGAAGACATCTTAGCTAGCATATTGATAAGAATCTAGAAAATAAACTTAGTTAACAAGCCGAACTGTAGTGAAGTTATCACAACATCCAGCTGTGATGAGAAATTGTTTAGATAGTATATTGCTACCACTGGACAGCAATGCCTATTCATACCAATAACAGAATGAGTTATTTAATGGGTTCTAACCCATTTTTATCTCACTTACCCCTGATCCATGGTTTCATGGAGAATTATGCAGTTGATAAAACTGGTTTCTGTCTTTTTCCTCTGCTGTCAGAATTGAGAAAAGAGATGACCTGACTCCTAGAGTTTCATGATGATAGAAGGATAGACGAAGTCTAGACAGTGTTAATTTTCTAGGACCATCTTGTTTGAATGTCGAATGTCAAACAGTTAAATAAACAAGCAAACAAAAATTAAATAACACTGATTCACCTATGAATTATTGTTAACTATATCTGAATGATGTGTTGACAAAAGGCAATGAAAGTCCACAAACTTTACCACAAAGTAGCAAATGTCATCAAATGACCCAAATATTTTAACTACACTTGCACTTTGAGAGTACTCTTAATTTTTGAGTTAGAGTTTCCATGAGAAATTAAGCTATGTAGTCAAGCAAGGTCATTGATATTTGGTCTTGTGTATTAATAGACCCATTCTTGTATTCAAGATTGTGAAAGATAAAGCATATTTTTCTGTTTATTTATAGAGTCATTAAATCCCTCACTTATTGAATTTTAATCCAATTATTAAATCTGGGAATATTGTCATGAAGATATTTAAGGAGCTTGGGAAAGTCAACATAAAAGCGTGTTGTTACAACACAGTATGCTACATGAAATAATGTATTCAACAAACATTTATTGAGCACTGATTATGTGCTAAGCATCTGGGGGATAAAGATATTCAATTCTTTGTGATGACTCTCAAAGAACTGCAGTTAATGATAGAAATAAATGCATAAATAAGTTCAGTAATTACAGTCCTGTGTGATAAGTGCAGTAATAGGAATACAGACAATGATAGCAAGAGATGATTTAATAGACTATAATGCACATTAGTGCAAGTCCTTGGCAATTATTAAGTGCACTGGGTGAAAAATAGTAATAATATTTTCTAATTTGTCACATTCCAAAATTTGCTGATTCTAATTTTCTTCTCATAGCAAATTGTCCCTTTATTGAAAAGTCTCCCTGGCTTTATTCCCCATTATAAAGCACTTTACCATTAAATCGCTTTTAGTCAGCAACCTGGGATAACTCCAAGCTACCCTGTGAGAAGGAATTACATTTGGGAATTACATTTGAGTTTGGCATTTATATTTGTGCTGAATAGAAGGTCAATGAAAGTATTTAGGTAAATAATATGCTGTATTATATTATTCTCATTATTCATATAATCAACTCCAGATATAGAAAACCAATTACTTCTCATCTCAATTAGCTAGCCTTATTCTGAAATTCATGGATTTATTTGTTTATTCAGTAACATTTCTTGAACAATATTTCTGTGTCAGACTCGTGCTGGTTACCCCTATAACACAGTGGAATTTTACATAGACAGGGTTTTGAGGTTCTAAGACAATTGTTGCAATATTATTTGGTGAATAAATAGAATGATAATAGTTTTTCCTAAGAAAGTCTGCAAAGGAGAGTACAAATCTGTATGGAAGACAAGAGAAACCTACATTACATCTGTCAGTTTAGAGTCACAGAGCAGGGCCTCCATGACTATGGGGAACTCAGGAAAACAAAAGGACTTTATGAAACTGTGGATACAGATTGCATACCAGGCACTCAGCAGATCCTCTTTCCAGCAAAACAGCAATCACTTAACTGCGGAACACTGTTTTTAAGAAATGACAAACCAAACAAAAACAGCCATTTAATCTCTGTAACTGTTTCTAAGGGCATGTGGAAAGTGGAGACACATAATTTAACAAAACCTGCTAAATCTCAATAAAACCAGTGAATTCATGATCATTTCTATTTCTTTCCCATACTGGGCTGTCAATCTAGAGCTTTAGTTTCACCTTAAACCACCGGCTTCTCTCAGTCGCCCCCCTCCCCAGAACAATCTCACAAATGTTTTATTATTTCAAATAAATGTGACAAAGAGCACTCTGCCTTAATATTATTTTACTTTAATTTTTGCAATAGATTATAGCTAAATTGCTAGGTAGAACTGACTTCCAGTTTTTGGTTTCGTTTTGTTTTAGTTTAGTTTATTGGAGGAATATTGCTTTATAGCATTGAATAGCTATAAGGTACACATCAAGTGAATCAACATCTGTACATAATATATTCAGCTCACCACTATTTACATTTTTTTCTTCATTATACACTAATCCTCTTTACCTCATTTGCACCCCCCTCTCCTTTCTCTTCCTGCAAACTCTGATTTGCTTTATTTGGCTGAAAATCTATTGTTTGATTTAGTTCATTTTTACAGTATATTTTTAAAATTTCAATATTCCCTATATTGATCTAAATATCTAAGACATTTTCTATCAAAATCCAAAGAGATTCATAGCAGACAAAACAACTTTGAAATATTGGGCCAGACTTGGAGAATTTGCAATTCCTGATTCTTTCCAACATTACATGGTATAATTGTAATGTATTTAAAAGAACAAGTTGATGATTTGTATATAAGGGCAGTGTGAAAGGATTCCAAAAATCATTTTTATTAATACATTCAGCACCCAAAATTGTTTTTCTTTTACTTTCACTTTTTTTGTGAAAAAAATGAGCTGATCGCCAGCAAATTTCAATTATACAGAGGTCTTATCAAGTTATATACTATAGCCTCAGAACTTATTCATCTTATACCCATTTCACCAACTTTTCTTCATTTCTCCACCCACTCAGACCCTGACAACTACTATTCTATTCTCTATTTTTATGATTTTCATGAGCTTTAATATATACCTCTAATGTATATGCATATATATATATATATAACTATATACATATTTATTCCACATAAGTTAAAACTATGTAATGTTTGTCTGTCTCTCTCTGGCTCTTTTCACTTGTTATAATGCTCTCCAGTTGTAGCCACATTACAGAAAAGACAGAATTTTAATATTTTTAAAGTTAAGCAATAATATACATATATAAATGTATATTATGTATACACATTTATACATATAAATGTATATATGAAGATATATACGAGTGGACCTTTAAAACATTGCACATGCATATATAGGCATACATAATGTTTTAAAGTCCCATACATATATATATCAATTCTATTACTTCAAAATTGACTACAAAACTATAGTAATTAAGTCATAATAGCTTTAGCATAAGGATAGACATAGAGATCAGTGATACTAAGTTGAAAGTCTATTCATCTATAATGAATTGATTTTTGACAAGCATATCAATTCATTCAATGGGTTATGAATTATCAACAAATGGTGCTAGAACAATTGAATATCTATGAAAGAGAATTAAGTTGGTCCCATTCTATACATTTGCACAAAAAAAAGCTCAACATAGATTTCAGATCAAAAAGTCATAGCTAGCACTATAAGGATTTTAGAAAAACAAACCAAACATATGAGTAAATTCTCCAAACATTAGGTTGGGCTTTTCTTTCATCTTCTTTTAAATATATCGTAAAAGAAGAAAAAAATAGATTAATTAGATGATTTTTTGACAATTTCAAGAGATTTTTTAATCAATGGGACTTAGTAGTTGCTACAACATAGGCAGTTTTATAAGTTACAAAGTTTAAGATAAAAACCACTGACACTGATTGATCAGAGTCCTTATCCTGTCCTTTCGACACTGGCAGACACTAAGAGGCACAGATCTACCAGGGGAGAGAGCCTAAGGGCCAGAACAAAGAGAATGAGGAGAGAGGCAGAAAGAAATGAGTTGTGATGCTGAGAAAGGCATTGAGGGATGGGGCCGAATTAGGATTCTGAAGGTGACCATTGGCATGGAAGCACCGCCTCCGAATTTAGTTCTCCTCATCCATGGACCCTACTATGGCTGTGCAGTGGAGTTGCCATGTTCATCATAGTTGCAGTTATTGTGTGGATCCTTTTTTTCCCTGGACACCACAAAGAAGCCTCCAAAATCCTGGTGTCCAAGGATCACCCATGCTACAAGGGAGCTTCTCCAAGTTGCTAGAAGCCATTCATTATTATCCCTTCACCTTCTGGTCCCCAGATTCAACAGTAGCTATCATTGATCAGACAAAGCTTATTGGGCACCAGGGCTTGCATGCTATCTGTGAGGGGCTATCCTGGACTGGAAACTTGCTATGCTGCTCCAAAATGCCCCTTCCAGCATATAGAAACTGTTTTGGGGTGAAGCTCAGATCTCTCCTGCACATCATGTGCTGTGGTGGTTGTCACTTTCCACACCCAGGTGGAACTTGGAGTCAGGCACATTAGAGTTGAGGTTGCAGCTACCCTCAGGACTATAGCTTGGTGCAATGTCCTGGATGGTATGCTTCACTTCATCACCTGCTATCACTGTGGTCACCACTAACCCAGTTACATTGTGCTGCCATATACCTGTTACGTTGCTTTCCCTTCTGGAATGCCACCAGTTATTCAGGTGCCACTACTGTGGCACTTGAGATCACTGAAGCAAATGCTACTCTTGACCCTCCTTAGTAGCCTCTGTTCTGAGTGCTAATTTACATCTTCTTCCCCAGCTAGTGTAGCCTCCACCTGCAGCTGTCGGACCTCTACGTCCTTGGCCTTCCTGTACCCAGTGGGCTGGAAGAAGAGGTAATAGTCCTTAAACTACCTAATAAGTCCAGCATTCATAGCCCCACTTCCTGGGTCAAGGTATCTGCCCCTAGATCCAGTGTCTCTTCATTCCCCTATTCTTCTGGGCTGGCCAAGCACACAGTCCAGATTAGTACCACTTTACCCTGCCCTACAGTCCCACCTATACTTGCAGGTCCACAACCCAGGAACCAGGAAGAAGAGCCCAACTAGCCCCAGTCAGAGACCACAGGAAAGCAGACTCCAAACTAAGACTTTATGTCTCAGTTTCAGCGTGAGAGCAATAGGATGGACACTTTGTGAGACTGAGTTCCTGATCCAGCTAACCACCACAGGCTCATTTTGTATAAATGGGGAAAATGCATCCCTTTCCATGGGAGCAGTGTTGACTGAATACAACCAGCAGACTGACTGTGTATCAACACCCCCACCCTCCTAGACTTAGACCGCATTTAAATAAAACACTTTCCTGCTGCAAACAATACCATCAAGAAAGTGATGAGTTAAGACACAGATTTTCGGAAAAATATTTGCATGTCATCTATCTGATAAAGAAATTATACCACTCAGAATATATGAAAATCTCCATGACTAAATGAAAATAATATTCAATTAAAAATAAGAAAAGCACCTGAATAGAAATTTCTCCAAAGAAGTTATACAAATGATCAACAAGCATATAAAAATGCTTATGAGCATTTATCATTAGGAAATGTAAATTAAAACCACAGTGATATTTCACTTCACTCCCACTAGAGTGTCTATAATAATGAAAGACATTAGCAAATATTGGTGAAGTGATGCTTTCATACATAACTTTAGGGAATTAAATGATGTCATTACCTTAGAACACAGTTTGTCAATTCTTCAGAATGTTAAATAATAGTCCAGTAATTTAACTTCAGGTATACATGCATGAGAAATGAAAGCATACATCCATGCAAAAATTTGCACATGAATGCCCGTGGAAGCATCATTCCTAGTAGTCAAAAAATTGAAGCAAAGAAACTCTTCATCAACTAAAGAATGGCAAGACAAAATATTGTAATTCCATGTGATAGAGTAGTATTAATCAAAAAAGGAGTAAAATACTCCATGAGACAGCATGAATGAGCCTTGAAAGCATCATCCTATGTGAAGAAAGCTAATGAAAAAAGAATACACATTGTATGATTCAATTTATATGAATTGTCAAGAACAGACAGAAGGTTACCAAGAGATAAGGGGACAATATTGTGGGATGAGGTATAAGTTTGACTGCTAAAAGATAAAATAATTTTTTCTGGTATCATGAAAATACTCTATCTTGTGATTGTGATTGTGTTGCATAACTCAGTACACATACAATATCTCCACCGCACAATTTAAATGGGTGTAATGTATTATAGTTCAATAAAGCAGATTATTTTTAAGTGGGAAAAAAGAAATGAACATAATACCTTATGTCAGGTACTTTATTTTGTGTGTATACATACTGTAAAATACCTGTCTTTCTTGATGAGTCCAAATTTGGGACACGTTAATACCAACAACCCAAGCCTTAGTCAACGCCTGTTTCAGTTGGGTCAAGGTTCACTTCAAAGTCACCCATCCTATGTATTATTTCTAGGTTCCTTCCACATGTGCACCAATTGCACCAACAACTTTATAATCTTTATAGGCATCTGATGGGTGCTTGAGTGGATGATCCCCATTCACACATGTCCCTACTCCATACACCACCACTGGCACAGTATTCTGCTTCTGGCTCCATTTGTCGCATCGGGTGCTGTTGATGTTGCTGTTCCAAGCATGACTTGTGGGGTGCTCCTCCTGTGTCTCTGGCCTTGCTAGACACCCCAGGCCATGCCCTGTAGCCATTGCTGATTCACCTGCACATCACAAAGCTCCATGGAATGAACATTCTAAGACCATCATGGTGTGTTGTGCCATCAAATGAACACTGGGTAAAGGCGAAGGCTAGAAAACAATTCTTTCCTTCAAATTTTATTTCCTTAAGATGATTAACGATGAAGGCTCACTGATATTTTGCACCTGAATGCAAGAACTCCCTAGTTTTTATAGCTATCTTTTCCTAGACACCTATCTGGAGAAGGGTAGAACAAATAATAAACGTCTCACTGCAGAACTCGCAATGCATGCCACCACAAAACTATGTGCTTTAGTCCAGACTAAGGTTTTGTTCCTGAGTCATCTTTTAATAGCTCCCTCCTTCTTTAATTCAAATTTTTTCTTAAAGCTGCAACACATAGCCTGTCTACTTCACTAATTCATATTCAGCCCATAGCCGAACTGAAACAGTAAAGAAGATTTGAGTTTTCCAGGAGGCAAGTCAGCTCTCTTGCAAATACAACCTCACCTTTCTGCTCCTACATCATTTGTTATGCACTCTTACCTTAGTATTCTCCTCACTGCACTGTAATTATTAATTTACTTCTGTGTCTTAGCCTTCTGTACCTCTTTGTAGATACTTAAGGGCAGGTACAATGTATTATTCAACTGTTGTTTTTAACCATTACACCTATCCTAGTGTTAGAAACTAAGCAAACATTCAGCCAATGTGTCTGGAATTAATGAATGAATTAATACTTCATATATTTGTTTTCCTGTTAGCCTTGCTTTTTAAGCTCCTTGAATGAAAGATATCTTACCCATCACATCATTCTAATAAACTAGAAGATTTGGGTCCATCTTATATACTTATTAAAGCTAATTGATTGGAATTTTGTGCCAATAATAGTTTTTTTAAATAATATTAAAGAAAAAAATAGTATTTGATTACTCTGAGAGTAGACCTCCCACCACAGGTACTTAGACACAACACAGGGTGAAATAAACAGATGCATTTCATTTATAGCGTAAGATAAAACTGATATTTGATATTCCATTCTCTGTGTTGGGAAATTCTTTTTGCTTTTCAAATTCCAGTAATTGTCTTGTTTGTAGTCCCTTGCTGCAGACCTTTGGCTCTTGCCAACTGCTTGCCAGACGTGGTCTCAATGCTAAGAAGGGAGGGATTCCCAAGGAGCAAAAGATATATATTGAAATCAAACACTCTTCTAAAACTATTGTTTTCCAATTTCCGCTAAATCATACTTTCAGTGACCCTTTCTACTCAGTAGATTTCAATCATTTAGTGAAAGAATAACTAAAACAAAAAAGTCATTATTCACAGATGCTCCACACACCTTAGGGTAAGGGTAGTTTTCCTTTTGTGTGTTTTTTATATCAGTGATGCATCATTATTTTTGTTCTTTCTTTCTGATTTCACTTTGATTTCTCCTGCTTGGCCATGGCATACCAATTGAATTTAAATAGCAGCATATCACTTTCTCTGTGATTTCTAAATTGAAGACCAGAATGAAAGATTAGAAAATAAAATGAGGGCATCGAGACTCCTTCTCTTTCTTAGAATAAAATCAAAACAAATCAATTTTTGAAATTATGGAACATGTTTCAAATCCCCTTCTCACCTGGTTACTTCCTATATGACTTTGGCAAAGTTATTCAGTCTTTATATAGAATGATTTTTTATCTGTGAATAAATGAGCATTAGGTACAATTTATTTTAAGAATTATTTTATTTTAAAAATTAAGTTGGGATGCCTGCAAGATGGCAGATATGAAGCTTCATAAATTCATTCCCAAATGGAAATGTTTAATAAACCCTTGGAGACTGGCTAAAATAACTACAGGAACAACGAAAATCAGTCAATAATCTACTGCAACCAAGTGAAAGATTAATGAAGAAAAAAAAAAGTGATCAGAATGGAACTAAATTGCATGTACTTTCACTTGTACTTGCTCCACAACCTCTCCCATGCAGTGTATCTTGGTTTGGGAGTGGCAGCAAACTGTTCCTCATTTTTCCTCCGAAAACAAGAAAAAGCAGAGCAGATTTAATTTTCAACATTCTAACCTATCCAGGACTCTCCAGTGTATTTGTATCTGTGTTGCAGAACTTGAAGCTCAAAGAATTAGAAATAGGATACATTGCATCTAAGCCAAGTAGAAGTCTGGTTCATGGAATCCCCAAGTACTAACTCACATATGTCTGACTCAAGTAATTACTGATTGAGAAACATAATATCACACCCTAGTCCTAAAGAAGAATCAGGAGATAGACATTCAGTGAAAATAAGACATTTAAAAAATGTGTATATGTGGGAATTCAAAAAAAGCACATAGGGGCTAGTCCAACCCCAAATCCTGATAAAACTTTTCACAGTCCCTTTAAATTGATTTCATGCCTCAGAACATACTGTGCTGGAAGATCATCCCTTTGATTAGAGCCAGTTTGCCAAAAATTGGTAGAAGTGGCCTTTTTTTAAAAGACTAATTTTCAACTAAAGGTTATAAAGCATGCAATGCAATAGAACCACATGATTCTACTCAAAGAAATAAAATAAATCATAATGAACTGTACCTAAAAAAAAATCCATTTGATTTATTAGCTATGGGATATACAACAGTCATCTGAAATATAGTCAGTAAGTTAAGAAAACCATGGATAAAATATTAGAGAAAATCAAGAAAAATATGAATACAAAATAAGAAAATAAAGTTTTTTTTATAAAGAATCAAAGGGAAATTTTGGAGTTAAAAATTGGAATAAAACAATGTAAAACTTTCTCGAGAAAGTCAATAGTTGACTAAAATATGCACCATAAAGAAATAACGGATTTGAAGACAATTCATTTGAAATTATTGGTTCTGAGAAAAGAAAAATAAAGAATAAAAGTGAATAGAGATTAAGGGACTTTTGAAATACAAACAGGGAAGCCAAAACGCATATTATGGGAAATAAAGAAATCAAAAATATAACTGCAAAAAAAAAAAAATCAATTAAATATAAAGGAAAAGAATAATGGAGGAAATGAAAGATAGGAAATGCATAGGACATATAAAAAACAACAAAATGGCAAAAGGAAGTCTTTCCCTCACAGCAATAAAT
Organism: Solenodon paradoxus; assembly: GCA_004363575.1. Lineage (NCBI taxonomy): Eukaryota > Metazoa > Chordata > Mammalia > Eulipotyphla > Solenodontidae > Solenodon > Solenodon paradoxus. Next base: position 795,643 of record RJWH01000365.1, on the reverse strand, counting down.
TTAAACATAAATGTATGAAGTTCCTCAATTAAAATATATTTTGACAAAATGGATTAAAAAATCAGATCCAACTCCAAGCTGTCTAAAATAAACTTAGTTTACATATTAGGACAGGTTGAAAGCGAAAGGATGAAAAAGATATTCCATGTGAAAAACAGTCAAAAGAAATAAAATGTCTATGTTAATATCAGACAAAATGAATTTAATTTAAAAACTGTTGCAGATTTAAGAAGGAAATAGAAACTAATCATATCATTGAAACTGTTGATATGAAGAATGATTAAAAGGATTAACTCAAGACTGCCATATTGACCATCGTTGGACTCTTTGGGATGACTCCCTCATACATATGGGTCCTCTTCCACTATTTCCTTCCAATAAAGTTGTTCAAGACAAAAAATGCATAAATGATAATTAAAATTGTTACCATGAGATAAACAAGAACATTATATACTAATATTAAGATAAATACATCATGAAAACATAACAATGTTAAGCCAGTATCCGCATCAATCATTGAGTCCCAAGTATATGACCCAAATACTAATAAAATTGAAGAGAAGAATACATAGCTCTATAATATTAATAAGTAACATCAATATCCCACTTTCATCAGTGTGTAGAACAAAATATTGATCAAACAATACCAAAATTTATTATATATAGATGTTGATTTATGGTGTTATAATCCTGAAACTTCAATTATATTATAATATAATGTTTCTCTAATAATTTTTTTAAATATGTAAAAAGTGCAGAATTTTAACAACACGATAGGCAAATTGGACCAGAAAAATATAGAACACTTCAACCAGCTAAAACAAGATAAAAATTCTTCTCAAGTGTACATGGAACATTCTCCAAGACATAGACTATGTTGTCACAGACCAAGTGTTAATACATTTAAAAGACTGAAATCATACATTTTTATGATCTCAAGAGAATAAAAATAGAAATAGAAAAACTGAAAAATTCACAAAAACGTTGAAATGGAACAATTTGATCAAAGACTGAATTTACTCAAAAAATCATGTTATAAATTAAAACATCTTGAAATACATGAAAATGTATGCACAAAGTACATAGATATTAGAGTTGAAATGTTTATATTAAACAATACAAATGAATGACATTGGATCCTTACCTTACACTACATAAAAAATTAATTGGAAATGGTTGAAAGACCCAAATGTAAGAGCTAATATTAGAAAAAACAAAAATATAAGGGAAATAGATTTGTTTTTTGGCAGTCATTTTTTAATAATATGATACCAAAATCACAGGAAGCAACAACATAGAGTAACTATGCTAAATCAAAAGCATAGTATATGTACATCAAAGGACACTATGACAGTAAGAAATTAATCCATGAAATGAGAGAAATATTAATAAACTATGTAGCTGATAAGGATTAATAACCAGAATGTATGAAGAACTACAAGTCAATAACAACAAAAAAAACAGAGAACCCAATTCGAAAACCAGAAATAACTTGAATATATTTTCTCCAAAGGAGATAAACAAAGACCAAGAAAATCATGAAGAAAGTGCAACATTACTAATCATTAGGGAAATGCAAATCAAAATAAAAAAGAAATAGGCTATTATCAAAATAGAAACCAGTGTTGATGAGGATGTGGAGAAACTGAAATCGTTATTCATTGCTGTTGAGAATGTAAAATAGTAAAGCTACCATGGATAGTGGTTATTTAAAAAGATAAGTATAGAACTGCCATACTCATAAATATCAATGGAATTATCAGAAATTGCATTTTGGATTTTATGCTCAAAATAAATTGAAAGCAGACGCAAATAAATATTTGTATACCTATGTTCACAGGACCATGATTCTCAACATCTAAAATGCTGAAATAACCCAGCTGTCAGAAGATTAATTAATTTTAAAATGTGATAAATATACACAATAGACAATTGTTCAACCTAAAAAGGAAGGTAATTATGACACATACTACAAAGTGGATAGAACTTGAAGACATGTTAAGTGAAATAAATGAGTTATAAAATGCAAATAATTTATGATTTCATTTATACAGTGAATCCAGAGTAGCCAATTTCATAGACAGAAAGTAGAATGGCATTTCTCAGGATCTGGGAGCTAGGGAGAATAGAGAGGGTTTTGTTTTGTTTTGTTTTTCTTTTTAATGGGGAAGACGGTTCATTTGGGGAAAATAAAATTTCTGGAGCTGGATGGGTGCTACTGATAGTCGCACAATGTGAACATCCTTAAATGTCACTGAACATGTGAAAATGATTTGAATATTGTAAGAAAAATATTTAAAGAATTAAACATTAGAAAATAACCTGAAACATAAAAAAGGACAGCATTAAGTATTTATCACCTACTTATGATTACTAAAGTTTCTAAATAAATATGAAAATTATAATCCCTCTAACAAAAGCAAGAGCAAAAATGAGAAAACAGTGACCATACAAATGCAAAAAGAAAGCCAAAAAAAATAGAGGGAAGGAAGGGAGGGAGGGAGAGAGGGAACCATGGGGTCAAGGGTTAAGAGGGAAGAAAGGGAGGGATGGAGGAGAAAGAAGGAAGGAAAAGAAAGCAAAAAGTGAGGTAATTGGTAAGACACTGACAGGTAGAAGAAGAAAGCAAAGCTGAACAAAAAAAAGCAAAAGGATGAAATAAGATCACTAGTTTGGAGTCAGGCTATGCTAAGGTGTTTAGAAAAAAAAAACATTTAAAGAAATGGAATCCAGTGGGAACAGAATTTTAAAAGTAGTGAGCATTCAGTTTGAATTAATAGAAATGTCCTGTGGTTTTAAGGGCAAAATGTTAGAATATGTCATTTCTCAGCCATATCTTTACATTAGAACTTCCTTAGAGGATGTAAAGGTGTAAAGCCGGACTAGAGGTAAGGAAGTGAATTGCAAAACTAGAAAACTTTTTTGTTTAGGAAAAAAAAAATCACAAACTCCTTTATAGTTTGGAAAAATGAAATGTAATTTGGATAGATGAAACTAATGTTCACTGATATCCAGTTCTCCCTTAACTGGGTACATGATATTACTAGTTTTTCATAAAGAAATATAAGAAAAAAATGATAGATTGTGTTACTTCCAGATTAGATCATTTAACTGTCTGTGCGTGACTGTCCAGGCCTGTATGTAATGTTTTAATGAATCCTGACCCTTGTTAGAGAACATTACAAGATAAGGTGGTGGTGTCTTTGCATGTTTCCCTGCAGGTTTCTTGTGGGTAGAACTCCCTTGCCGACCTTCTTGGACACCTAGCATGAATAGGAAGAATCCTTTGATTTAGTTAAATAACTAAAATTTGGAGATTTTATTTCACTGCAGCATAACTTACACTCACCTGAATAATACATTATCCAGCATCACCTTTCATCATCAAAGGAGAAATTCACAGCTGTGCCCAGTCTCAGGTGAAAATTCTTTTCAGATAGATACTTCGTACTGTGCAATGAATTTCCTTTTCAGGGTTAGAGAAAGATGAAGGAGAGAGCCTGTGATGGCTCTGTGGAGATACAGATAATGACCACTGTAGAGCCCTTGAGTTTGTAAAATGCCTCTTATGAAATACTCACAGAGTGTTAGCCCTGTAAATTCATAGACATAAATTAATTAGTTGGTTTGGATTGTTATGTAACATTACTGAATTTCTACCATGAAAATGCAGCTTCTCCTATTTTAGGTAGAACTGAGGGAAGAAATATGAACAATCTCCTAAGGGGTTGGGGAAAACAGACAGTGCTCATTCTGTTGCAAACTTGTATGAAGCATGCAATACAGATGAGCAAAACAATGTGGTTATCATGTAGAATAAGCGTCCTTTTACTTGGAGAATGTCTTATTTTTTCTCTGGAATTTTATTTGCTAAGATTTTCTAGTTAGAAGCAAATTGCTTTATCCTTAAGATTTATTTCAATGTTGGCAAAACAAATAATGACAAAGGGTAATATCCTTAATAAAGACCCAATATCAATCCATCAGACAGTTACTAAGACTTCATTCACATACACTGAGAAAACTAAGAAACTCAGTCTATTGTCTGATATAGCACATGATAGGTAAGTAGAAGGCACAGATTGGAACATTAAGAAAATTGTCATAATGGGGAAGACTAATATAATGCAGTAATATCATTTTAATTAATGAAGATGGTTCTAATAAAATCTTCTTTGCTTGGAGTCTCATTTTTCCCTCTTTCTCTTTTTGAAATCGAGATGTGGTATTTGGAGAAGTCTCCAGATGCGACAGCAGAGAATGTGATGTGATCAGCACAGAACGTCATTGTAGCCTGAGTCCCTGAACATGCACTCATAATGTGTATTTTATCTCTATTTTGTCAAAACTCAGATTTCTTAGTTTTCTTTGAAAAAATATTCAGCCAAAACAAAAAAGAAAAGAAAAACAAGTGACACCCTCCCCCACACAAAAAAGAGAGAAATAAATAAATAGCCTCTCCTATACTACATGATTCCACATCACTCCCTGTGATAATCTCAGTTCTACTATCCATGTGCACAGGTTTATTCAATTTTGTCCTATCAATCACTTGCATTGCTCTTCCATATTCCAGATACAAGTGAAATACCTAATATTTGTCTTCTGACTTCTTATATCCTGTAAAATACCCCAGAGTTTTCTCCATATAGTAACAAATGACAAGATTTCCCATTTTTTGACTGCGTATTTGTGTGTGTGTGTGTGTGTGTGTGTGTGTGTGTGTGTGTGCATGCACTGCATACCAGATCTTCCTTATCCATTCATTAATGGGTGATCACTTGGTTTGTTTCTTTATCTTGGCTATTATAAATAGTACTGTAAGAAACACAGGGGTGAATCCATCATTTTGAGTTAATATTTTCATATTCTTTGACTAATACCTAGAAGTAGGGTATCTGGAACATGAAAATTCTACTTTTCAACTTTTGAGGAAACTCCATATAGTTTTCCAAAGGGCTGTACCAACCTACAATTCCACTAACAGTATATGAAGGCACCTTTCTCTCCACACCCTTGCCAACACTAGTTTCTTGTCCTGTTAATATAGGCCATTTTCACCAGTACAAGATGATAGCTCATTGTGCTTTTTTATATTTAAATAATTTGACGAAGGAACATTAATATAGCATTATATAAATTGTAGGTGTTCATAATCATAAATCAACATTTATGTATAAACATTGTAATTGTCACTACAATATCAGCTCTATCATCACTATATAATTGAAGTCCCTAATTGGCCCACACCACTTTCCCTTCCCTTCTTGTATACACAAATTTTATTTTACTGAATACAAGTCTATTTTTTTTAACTTAGTTTAACCCTTTGCTTAGGTTTTCTATACACTATACATGAGTGATATTGTACAATGTCTGTCTTTCTTCTTGGACATTTCACTAAGCATCATTTCCTCTATTTCCATTTGTATTGTTAATAATGGCAGGATTTCATCTTTTTTATATCACACAGATAAGTCTATTCCCACAACCTTATCATGAATTTCATTCTTTCTAAGGAACGGCCACACATTATTAGGAGACACATTACACTCCTGTTCCAATCGACGATTCCCCGTGCAACTCATTTTCCTCCCAGTGTGCACATCATCACCATCTACATGCATTTCCTACAAGGCTTGTCTGAGCATCTTCGCAGTCCAGCAAAGCATCACTCTCCACACCCAAACCAATTATGCTCCTACTCACACCCCTCTCTGAATATACCAAGTCAAACTTCTAATTACACACTCCCAGCTAGGTGTCTTATTAGAGCTCCCAAGCATCTCATGATGGCTTACTAGCCATGCATCTCATTACAAGCCCTGGATACATACGAATTCCTGCAGAGCCACCCACCTCATTATACATTTTTGAGAAACACACATATGAGCCTAGGGTTTTGAACACTCATATCATTAAACCTGTTTCTGCCACTTCTAATTCACAGCAGTTCTTGACAGCCCATTCATGTAAGTTTTAGAAAGGCAGATCTTATCCAGTACAGGGTATTTAGATAAATAGAATTAGCAAAGTAATCAAAAAACATGTGCTTAGCTTCAAACTAAAAATTTAGCAATACTGCATCCATAACTACTGTCAAAATTGAAGAATATTTTGCTGCTAACCATAGATAATCTCTACAAATTTATTCTTACTATTTTTTTGAAAGAACGTATACAATAACATATTGACTTAATTGAAAAAAATTAGTAACACAGAAAAAAGAACAGTAATGCTACCATTCTATAAAATCATAACTTCAATATTATATTGCTTATATTGTATTATATTGTTATATTTTACTTATGAAAACATGTATGTGGTAGGCATAACTGTAGCTCCTAGGAAGATTTCAGACACTAGTCTCTGTAATTTTAAATATGTTATCTGAGGGTAAAATGAACTTTGCAAATGTAATTAAGGATACCATTCTGATAAATGGTAAGATCTTAATATAAAAACAGCACCTATTAGGTAGGTTTACCAATAAATGAGTTAATTAGTTTAATGGTTATTTAAATAAATCAGTATTTCTCTATGACATAAAATAAACAGATATATCAAATCACAACATAGATATGCACAATGGAAAATTCTTTTTTTGGAAATTCTGTAAAACCAAAAGTTCCTGGCTTCTCAAACAAAGTATTGCGTATTTGAAAATAATATAAGCAAGAGAGATTTTAGTTAGATCTATATGTAAACAAAAAATTAATGTGAAATATATAATGATGCCTAAAATTATTACTAATTTTTCATCTGATAATTTTGCTTTGGATTTGTTTACCAAAGCAGATTTTATTTTAGAAATATCAAATATTTATAAGTGAAACTGTGATAGCTGGATATTTTCTTCATAGAAATCCTGGATTAAGGATAAATGAGTAGCAGTATAGATAAAATAAAACCATCCATGAATGTGTTGGACCTAGTTGAAGCTGGATTTATGGAGATTCAATGTTCTTTGCTCTACCCATAAGTATATGGTTGAAAATGTGTACCTATTTCTTTTTAAATTTGTGTTTTAATGAGATAAAATAGTCAACATTTCAAAGACTGGTGGAAACAGTGAAATATGCTGGTTTCTAGGCTTAAATTGTTTATACTTTTTGGAAAGCATTTTGTTATTATTGTAAAATAATTGAAATAAATGCAATTTACTTAATAATTTCAAAATCATGCATTTTGTCCAAGGATATAACCAGAAATACAAGTAGAACATATGTCTCAAATTATTTATTAAGGTAAAATATGAAGGCAAATAAGGCTTTCAATGATATAAGAAATAATATCAATATATGTGAATATCACAAGTATATGCATAATGTTTGAAATTTAATGACAAAAGGAGCTCAAGTCATGATGGAATACAAACTGAAATAGTATGGATTCAATATAATCCATGATTGTTAACTATATAGAATTATAATATTCAATCACCCAATATGATCAATTCAATTCATATTCATTAAATGTATACCATGAACTGAACAGAGAAGAAAGCAAACTGTTAACAGAAGTTAACAGTGGTTTTACAAAATGTAGATATGACTATATATATAATATATATATAATACTTTAATAATTTATAGTCGGTTTAGGGTAAAGTTGGTGACTTGTTTCTGTGGCAAAAGATTGGTTTTGATAGCACGCAAAATACAGGCTTTTCTGTGATAACATTCACATTTATTCCCAAGTAATGGGTAGGAAATAGAGAATAATTATTATAAGATGTGTCACTTTAAAACAATTGTGGAAATACTCACAAAAATATATTTATAATCCCTCTACAATTGCATAGGTGTGGCATAATAATTTTGGAATTATTGGAATTGGAATTTTGAAACTTAGTCAGATATTAGGATTTTATGAGCTAAGTGTAGTGTAGACTGAGAAAAAAGGCAAACTATCTAAGGGGGAAAATCAGAATGGTCAAGAGGAAGAAGGTCATCACATAATAAATGAAAATAATGTGCGTAATAGGAATGTAATTTGAGATGCAACATTGGCAAAGAAAGCAGATCTAGAAACAGGCTTAAGAGAATCTGACTGCTGTCCTAAGGAAATGGAAAAACATGGTAGCAAGTGTCTTGGTTTTTGAAGGATTTAAACTTTGCTCATCATGTTTTCCTATAACTGACAAACTTAAACAAAAAATAATAAATGTTAAGAAATTTAGACCTGAAGTTGTAGGCTAGAGACATTGTGGGTTCTTCAATGGAGACACGAAATGAGGGGAAAATGACATTTAAAGAAGATTGAACAATCATCAAGTTAGGAGCTGGTGTCACAGAAGGAAAAATAAAGGAAAGAAAGCTCATAGTAGATAGCTTAAGCCATCCAGTAAGAGATGAGTAGGGTTTGAATAAAGGAACTACAAGGGGATAAATTACTGAGGGAAGTTCAGATCCTTGAAAGGAAAGAGTGATAACACTAATAAATAGGCTATCTGTATAGTAGTAGAAAGTTGACTATGTAGGTGCAGGATGAGTCAAGGAGAAGCTTATGCTATCATAAATTAAAGGAGAGAAATATTTGACAGTGAGTCATATGGCAGTCACAAGTCCTCCAGCATATTTTAGACATGTGTCCAAGTGACTTTTGACTCAAATATTCTTCTCTTCCACATGCAGTGTTATGACAATATTAGTTTATTCAGTTATTCTATGAACTTCAACTTCTAAGAACCAAAAGCTTTATGGTTGTAAAGACTTTTAAGGAGATCAAGAACTAGCGAAGCACATTTTGCTGAGGGTCAATGTAGCCATTTAAAATATGTGTGGCAAATAATCACCAAAAGTCAAAAATATTCTCATATATTTAGCTGAAGTGATAGACAGCTCAAAATGCAATAATAGGAAGTAAACTTATTTCTTTCAGTTTATTGCTAACATATTTTAATCTATGGAGCTGCTCCATTTGATAGATAAAAATGGAGTCTTTTATCATCTGTGTAATTCCTCTTGCATTAATAAACTTTCTTATTCTAAAAGTGAATTAAATACATTATTTTAGAGCGAAAATAGGTGGATCTGGACATTGCTTCCCTTGAATTATGTGCATCTGTCAAGCATTTTAAAAGGACAGGTGTCAAATTCCTTGCATATGGGGGACTGGAATTTTTGTATGTTGGGTGATGAATCACTATTTCAGGCTATTCCAGGTGCAACCTGCTGTCCATAGTTTGATTTGGCAGTTATTTTCTTCTCTGTCAGTATGGTACTTTGTGAATATGTTATTTCATCCCATCTTGTGACTTAATAAAGAAAGGAAAAAAATGGAAAAATGAAAGCTCCAACTCTATGTCTCTTAAACTAATGCAAATGAGACCTAAAATTATATGTTATGTAAATAAGGAACATTTTCTTAGTTTCCAACAGATCAAATCAGTCAACATAAGTCATAAAAGTAAAAAGCAGATGTCAGGAAAATGTAATGACAGAAAGGAGATGACAGACACCAGCACTGGTGTGTCATCAGTGCTCTTCTGCAACTAGATCAGTGATCCTCAAGGTACACACGTGGTCAGGAAAACTCCCTTCAGATAAGCTTAGAAATAAGTAACTGTGTTTCCAGACAAAGGTACCATGACAAATATTCATTTCTGACACATGACAAAGTTCTGTTCTGCTGGTGTGAGAGACTGAATTGAATTAAAAACTTAGAATTGAAGGGTTTAGATGGGTACATGACACAATTTCTATTTGTTTATGTGGTAAAGACTATTCTTACAGGAAGTTGGGTGGTTGATTGGAGATTGGTGATAGTAAAGAAACCATTAAGAATAAGAATAATTTAGACAAGACGTAATAAAAATCTTAAAGCAATGACTTAGTTTAGGAGTGATGTTTTACATGAGAAGAAAATTCAAGAGATATTTAAGTGAAAGAATTAATAGGGGCAGAACTAACACGTGGCAGGAGGAAGGGAAAGTCAGAGAAAGTTTCCGGGTAGTTCTCTTAGGTAACTAAGTGTATAGTGATGCATTATAATGCAAAAGATGTCAGTTTGAAGATAAAGAAGAGGAAAGTGAACGACGACGTCTGGATTTGGTGTGAAGTATTTGAGGTGCTCTGTGTGTGTGTGTGTGTGTGTGTGTGTGTGTGTGTGTGTATGTGATCATTACAAACAGCAGGTAAGCAATTGCATAGAGACATCCAGATTCCAAGAAAAATCTGGAAGCCTAGTATAGGATGAATGAATGCAGAAAAAGCACGAAATGGGGGAAGCTAGAAGTTAAGACAATGAAAAAGGCATTGAGGATATCTGTGGGGAAGAATGAGACCGAGATATTCCAAGAGAAGATACAAGTAAGAGTGGTTGTGAAAAATGCAAGAAGTTTTTAACATAACTCCTTTTCAGCATTCTCAACAATGCCACAGATTCAGAAAGAATTTACAAAGATGCTGTTATATTTTAGCAGTTAAGGAACCCAGATGACCCTGGGGCAACAGTCAAGGGATCTGAGACTAGATCCAGTGAATGAAGGGATTGAGAGAGCATGTTTATGTGTTGGGGTGGGAGGAGAAGGTGAGAGCAGAGTAGAAGTAACCAACATTGGGAAAGGGATGGGAGGACACAACGTCAAGGATGATTTTCTTTCAAACTCTTTTTAGCATGTAAGAATGCTGAGAAGTCTCAGGCAGGGAGAGAAATCTCAAAATTAGAGGAAAACTGGATGATAGACAAGACAAGATTCCAAAATAAGTATGAGAAGTTACAAGTATACTGTCTTTCAGTTAATTTTATCTCAACTCTGCTATCCACCTGCTGTGTGCTCTTTGTCCTGCCCACACAAAGTCTTTAAGACTCATTATTTGTGAAACACAAGTTTGAATTGCATGCTCTGTTAGACTCCCTCTGGATCTAAAAAATATATTTTAAGCATGCAAAATCATCACAGCTTAAATGAAAGCTGTGGAGACTCTTGCTCTAATTGGTGCTTGCCCCCAAACCATTTCAAATGTTATTTTGATCATAGCATGGACAGTGAAATTCCATTGGGGCCTTAGTCAACAGTCTGAATTAGGAATGGCCTTTACTTCCTGGGTCTTCACATTCATCACTTGTTGGCCATTCCCCCAGAGATAAATCCTAGAAGTCACTTACACCGAAAGTTAATAGAGAATGCATTACTTCGAAGACTCAGTGTGTTTAGAAAGGCATTCATATTCTAAAGCAAACAAGCATGTCCAACACTTACTTATCTTTCTTTTGTATGCTCTATGGCACTATGAGTACATTGCATAAAAAGCAAGCAAATGCTGTCTGCAAGCTTAAGTACAAAACAAAATGAATTGTGGGTAACTGCATGCAATTAATGAAGAGAAGGCTAATTAGTACCTAGGGTTACAGCAGGTGATGATTTCCTCCAGCTGCCCTTGGCACCTGCTGACAACTCTGCAGTAACCCTTTGCTTCTCTGACTGTCATCTGAGAATATGCAGTCTCAGATTGTCCCATTAAGAAATGGAGAATGAAGAGGTAACCACCATGTTAGATCACCTTTAACAAGCTTTCACCAGAGACAAGAACTCAAATCTTCCTGTAGAAACTCTAATGACTTCCCCATTGCATATGCATGACAGTGGATTCTACAGTAGATAAGAAAAAGCAATTAGGGCTAAAATGGTCACATTTTTAGTAGCCACATTTATTTTGCTGAACACCCCAGTTTGTTTCCAGGTTAAGAAGTCTCACACTTTACAAGTCGTGAAGATTTTATTATGGATATCCAAGTCCTACCACTCAATATATGCAGCTTGGTATAATCATCAGAATGGTAATAATTTCCCTTTGATTTCTACTCATTTCAGAAAGGAGTGCTTTCATTTAATGTAAGCACAAATATTAAGACACAGGAACAAACATGAATAAAATATAATAAATAGAATAATAAAAATTATCATAAAAGTCTACAACTTCCACCCTGAGTTTTCTGTTTTAAAACTCAAACTAGCTTACATAACAAAAGTAATGGTTGAGTCATTTAACAAAACAAAAAAGGGAGAATGTGAGCCAGAAACAAGAACCGAACTGTGACTCTATCTTTTCTCTGCTCCTTTCTTCATGAGGCTTCATTCTCTAGTATTTGAATTCTCTCTGAAGCTAGAATTCAGGCTCCCAGTCTCCCTGGTTTTACATATCATCAGATAGCTTCCAACTTTGAAAGAAAAATATCTAAGTAATACCAGTAGCCTGCAATGGTTCACCTGTTGATTGCTTGAAAGAATCTCTCTGGTCAGCAAGTGAGGTAATAATACAAGAACTATGAGACTTTCAAATTCCCAACCTCCATTAGCATCAACTAGAAATGAAAAAGGGTACAGTCTACCGATGGTGGAAAGGGTGTGATGGGAAAGGAAAATAACTATAGTTGCTCACTGCATACAGTTAGGTCAGAAAGGAAGAAAATAATGATTTTAGTTGGAAAAGTTGGGACATACATTATAAATTAGGTGGTGCTTGAATTGAGCTTTAAAGACAGGTAAGTTAAAAGATAACAGAGACAGAGCAGGCCTAAGGAGGAAGAAATGTTCCTTGTAGAAAAAGGAATGCAGGCTGTCATGTGCTGTAAATATGCCTCATTTCACACACAGTGCAGAAGTCACCATAACAGCAACAATTTAGCAGCTTTATCATGATTTTGCATACCACATATAGGAATTTGGAGTTCATTCCAAGTGAAATGGGAAGGATTTCAGTTAAATTTATTTACTTTTTTTTGTTTTCAATTTCACTCTAATTCAATTGAAAAGTAAAGGAATAGAGTAAAGAAGAATTAGTTGTTAGGCTGGCTCAGAAAGACGGGACAGCGGGCAGGGACAGCGGCCAAGCCCGGGAAAAAGGTGGATGACGTCAGAATAAGGGATGCGACCCCCACACCTGGATTCACAGGGCCAATCCCCAATCGCGATATGGGAAGCCCGCGAAATTCCTCTGCTTAAAGTGCTGGTCCCCCTTTGTTCTGCGCGTGACTTCCCCAGGCCCGTTTTGCGGACTTGGAAGTTTCGCCCGGGAGCGCAAAGTCCAATAAAGCCCTGACTATTCTGCTTTCTGTCTGATTGAAATTTTCTCCTCGCGGAGCCCAGAAAAACCTTACAATAGTGAAGACAGAAACACATTGACAACTTTTGAAATTCAATTTCATCATTAATTAAACATCTTGAATAAGACAAAAGTGATAAAAATTCAAATAATTTATTCCATGGTATAAATTCTTTTAGCTGTTCCAGACTCCATCATGTAAAATACTTGAGTAGTTTAAATGGCTTAGATTTTTATCTATTCTATATATTTTTTTTCTTCATAGGCATTGAATGGTCATGGCCTTATTAAAGCCTTAAAAGTTAAAATATTAGCAAACATTGTCAACTTAAGAATATGTACACCACATCCTGCAGTGCACATTCAATGTTATTGCATGTGTATGATTAGAAGCCACTCACATTTGGCGTGTGTTCTAGAGCTGGTGTTATTTCTTTCACCATCTCTGCTCTGCAGAGATGTAAAGACGGTGCAGTCTAGGTGGCCTCCTTCCAGACACACTGGGTTTGGATATTTCTTGGTGATGAGGACTGGAGTGCTTCTCCTGGGAAGCCCTGTCCTTCTGCGACAGTATGACTTGGACTCCTGCTCTTTGGCACACCCTGCGTGCCAAACCATTTTCAGTGTTTTGCTCTTCTCATGGTTGGAAAGCTCCATACAATTCTTTAAACCTTTCTTTCATTTCTTCTTTTTCCTGATCTTATGCTAGAAAATCTTTCTTTCCAAGAAGGAGCATGTTTAAAATAAAGGTGACATTTTAGATAATATTGGAAACCTGTTTCCAATCACTGCAGGGCAATAAAAAACTGACCTGTTTAGATTATGATCAGTCGGAAATGGAGACAGGAGTCTGGTTGAGTTAACCAAAGAAAACAAAAATAGTATCTTTTCTTTTGTTTCAGTTCTTCCTTTAATTTATCTATAATTTTAATTTCACTTCATTTTCTCCTTGCTTTACAAAGGGTAAAGGTGAAGACATGCCAACCATGAACTAAAACTTGAGTTTTTACTTCCTCCAATAGCATATGACCACCCTAATTCTTGTAAGTATCTCTAACCAGGAAAGGACCTGAGAACATGAAGGGAAACTAAATACTGCTCAATAATGATTAACTTTGGAATAAAGCAATGCCTTTCAAAAGAAAAAAAAGAGAGAGAGAGCATAGTAAGAAGGAAAAAAAAGATACGGAGTGGAGGGGAAAAATAAATAAATCATTAGTCTCTATGTATTTGTAATTCAGATTAAAAAGATTTACTCTGCTCTTTAGAGAAAAAATAAATAGTAGAATTAATTTACAAAAATAAGTCATATAGCATTTAGCCAACTGAATTTGCGTTATCTCTACAACTAATCATTTAATCACGTCTGTCATTATATCTTTCATTAATATCATGTCTAAAACAGCATATTTAAGCTTCCTCTCATTCTATGCTGCTATCTGTGATATCATAACAATTTTCTAATTGGAAATATAACCTTAGAGTACCAGTCTAGATGGTGCTCATAATAAACTGGTCTTTTTCTAGTTCGCCCCACAATTTGGTATGTAAATTTTCAGTAATTTCACTTTGTCATTATAAGAAATATTAACTTAGATTAAATTCTCTTATATGTCAATTCTCAGTATTTTACCATCAGGTATTCTGAGGACATAAAATATTTCTTGAGACTAAAAGCACGTGCTAATCCTTACCAGACAAAGAAAAATAAACATTCTTCCCAAAAGTCCATTTTGTTTAAAAACAGTCTGATTCCAGATAAGGCCATTAATGGGTTTATTTTGAAGTAAAGTCAGTCTGTATTTTTTTTCCTTCCCAAATTACCAGCTATTACTATATTTTAATGCTTGACTTTTCTTGTTTCTAAGTCAGAGTATCTGTTTTCAGTGTTTCTTGAAAAACAATCTCTTACAATGATATTATCTGCATTCATTGCCACATCACTCATACTCAAAGGAAGTCATTGTGCCAGCATTCCTGAGTCTCAAACATTTCTTTATGAGCAAAATAGGTTTTCAGGTTGTAAGAGGCATATGGATTCTTGACCAGCATGTTCATGTGATATTAAGAGTCAGCTTCCAAAATAATGTTAAGTGAATTCATTATCATTAAAAAAAAAAAAATCAATAGCTTAACATGCTTGAGCTAAATATACTGTAGAATAGAGGTGGTTAATGTATAAGCATATTACCCTTCCCTACATTCTTTTCAGGCACAAACATCTCAGTCCCTTCCAACTATGGAGTCATTTCATTTGTTGATGTTATTTATTAAGTTACAAAAAGATCTCCACTTATTCCCACTGTGTAATTTCTTTTTCATATTTAAAATCTAGCCTCCATATCCTCTGATGTTTCTGAGACTCAAACTGGTCCAATCCAATAGTACTAACATTTAAAATGCAAATAAAATATAATCAATTACATTTCACTTTTGTATTAATCTTTTCATTTATTAATCTTGTCATACTCAGCAAAGATTTATTTTATTGAAGCAATTGTAGAAAAACAGATACTCTGAGGCATTGTTGCAGTAAGCAATTTTTTCAACAATCTCTTTGGAAGATTTCGAAAACACATAGAAATTAAAAATAAACAATTTGTTTTATTGAAGCAATTGTAGAAAAACAGATACTCTGAGGTATTGTTGCAGTAAGCAATTTTTTCAACAATCTCTTTGGAAGATTTCGAAAACACATAGAAATTAAAAATAAACAATTTGACCTAGTTAAAAACACACTTTTTAGGATGTAAACTTCAGATAAAAATAGATAGATTAATGATAGATGATAGATAATAAATAGATGATAGATATATAGATACAATTATCAGAAAAATAAACATTAGTACAGGTACAAAAGGAATAGATAAATAAAAATGATCAATAGGTATTTGAAAAGGTATATTGAGATGCATTATTTAAATTTTGCATCTAGACTCTGCAACTATTTTTTACATGGTGTATATGCGGATATGTGTTGATTAAGAAATAGTCTCTGGAATGAAACTCAGATGTAGAATACAGTGAAGTGTACTCTCATTGTATGTTATAGGAATGCTCTCTCTCTGTGTGTATATATATAGATATACATGCACATTTAAACATTTTAATGCCTTATGTGCTTAAATAAAACAGAAACTGAGAAAAAAAGTTGACTTTAAGGTGTGGAACTGGAAGAGTGGAGGAATGAGCAAAAAAAGTCCATGTTTTCATTATATATACTTGTGCACAGTTAAGATTTTTGTCACTTGAAAATATTACTTTAAAGAAAAAAAAATCTTATGATTCATTCATATGTAGTATATAGAGAAACCAACCAAACAAATAAAACAAAAATAAATTGATACTCTAGTAGACCAAATTAGTGGTTGCCAGAAGGCAAACGGGAAGATGAGTGGGCAAATCTGGTAAATGGAGTCATTTATGGTAGACAGAATCAGACTGCTAGTGTTCAACATAATGTGTAATATACAGATGTTGAAATACAATGATACAAACTTAAACCTCTCTGTTATGATGCAATGCTACTTCAGTAAAAATGTTTTTTACAAAATAAAGGGATTAGTGTTACTTTAGTCCCACAACTAGGCAGAGCTCATTGAAACTGAAACGAAAATAAAATCCAAGTAGATCACGTCTCTTCTTGATTTGAGTTCATGTATACTTCGTACAACCTCACACTAGACAATAGTAGCCTGCAATAGTTCCTAGAACCTGCTAGGAATTCTCTCTTCTTTTTGTTTGAAATGTCCTCCACTCATTGTCCTTGGAGCTAGTACCTCCTGTATCCTTCATGGACACAAACCATTGCATTTTCCCCTCCTTTATGCATAATTTGCTGCTCACTACTCTGGCAGATGCCACAGACTGCTCTGCCTCCATTCTCCCCTTCTTTCTAGGTACCTTCTGCTGCTTCAGAGAATGGGTCATTAAAAATTTCCTTTTGTCACTATGCTGCTGAGTAGATTCTGCTCTTAGGTGTTTTTGTACCGAATTATAGGGTTTTTATGACAGTGTTGCAATATCTAGACATCTCTTCTCTTTAATCTGGGTGGTCAAAGGATATTGAAGTAGCAGTGATAGTGACTACAGTTTCCTCATCTGGTCTTTTCAAATTCAGGACAATCACCCTTGTAATTTGTTATTGGACTCAGTAGTTTGACACGGTCATGGTGGTAACCACTGGGCTAAGTCTGTTCTGTATCATTTGTGGAGTCACCTGGAGGTTCTGCTACATTCACCAACGAGGTGGATTTAATAACACAACATTCAGTGAAAGAGCTCAGAAAGCAGTAAATATTATATAGCTCCAATACAGACAATTCAATCTAAGCAAAAGTAATCTGTAATAACTAAAAGCAAGACCATGACTAGATTTGGCTTTGGGAGAATGTATCCCGGTGAGTCATAAAGGAAACCACTCTGGTTTTATTAATGTTCTTCTTTAAAAAAATAAATGAGTGGATATATGACTTGTTTATTAAATGCAGTGATCTGTCCAATGACAGTTTAAGTATTTATCAGTATGTAAAGGTGTTGTACTGCAACTAAACATGTCTTAATAAAACTGTAAATTTGGTGAGAATCACTTTCCTTTTTATTGAGCTTGACTTGTGCTGTGGGCTGAATTTTGCTCCCTAAAAGAAATGCTGAAGTCCTGGCGCTTGTGATTGTGTCCATAATTGAAAAAAAATAAAGATCTTTTCCAATGTTATTAAATTAAGTAAGATATAAGATAGTAAATTAGAGTTGGCCCCAAATCCAATATCCAGTGTTATTATAAAGAGAGAGATTTTAACTTGGAGGCAACATGGAAGAAAGACATTTGATGATGGAAGCAGAGATGAGAGTGATACGTCTGCAAGCCAAGGGATGTCAAAGATTGTCAGTAAGTACCAGAAGCCAGCAAGAGGCAAGGAAAGATCCTTATTGAAAGCCTGGACAGATAATCTACACTGACTTCAGTATTCTAGTAATTGGAACCATGAAAGATTAAACTTGTCTTCCATCTCCAGTTCTCAATTTTCTATTCTTGTGCAAAAAGGATGTTATCTATTTTAAAATGAAATTGTTTTCCTGTGTAAAATGCAGTAAGTTCTACACTGAACCTTAAATGATAAGATCAACTCTTATCAAAGAGGTAGTCCCTCAACATATTCTTTTACCTCAGCCAGCAAGGTAGCCACCAGGAGAGATTGCGTAGAGAAAGGAATTCCACCTGCTCCCCATCATGTTCAATAAAGGCATCTTCCGATACCTCCAGACACAGGTGTCTTCTGATTTCAAGCAAGAACAGTGTAGCCAAACTCTAGAACTTGGAGAGATAATAATACATCATTTTAATGATTAAGTACTGTGGCAGTTTGTTATGCAGTAACAACTAGTCTATAGATGCAATATAGTCTTCTATTTTATGGTACTCATTCTGAACTTCCATTTTTATGTTATTGATGTTTAAATTATATTTATTTTTGAATTCTATTTTTTATCTTGTTTTGTTGGAAAATTTCCCCTATGCATTTGGTAATGCTCAGATGCTCACTCAAAATTGAGTAAGATTCTAGAATCAGATGGAAACATTTATGGAATGGGAGGTTATTGATGGTGGATGAGTATCCCTACAAGGGTTTGAGCTATTCCTCTATGGTGCTCTTTGTTCAGATTTCCCTTGAAAGAACTCTAGATAATGCATCATTATTCATCTTCTATGGTGGGAGAAGAGATCTAGGGGTCTACCTGCTCTTGATTCAATGTTTAAATCAATCACCCCTCCCATTTTTTGCTATATTGCCATCTATAACTCTCTGATTGATTCGTATTTGAGCCCAGTGGCCTTGCAGAATCATGCTGGAAAATTCCATGCTTACCTTTATCATTTTGTTCTGCTCTTCTTTACATTTTCTAAAGAAATGACCATATCTTTCATCATGTTTCATACATCCCATTGTCTTAGTCTATGTAAATGTATCTTCTTTATTGTTTTGTTACCATTTTGATAGCTGTTCAGGAAGATGTGAAGATCAATATATGTATCAAAGCTAATGTGACTATCTTAACAAAATAAGTCAGAAAGAAAGATAAATATACCACATGGCTCCACTCATTTGTGTAATATAAAGAAACAAAGCAATTGAATTAATAAAACACAACAATAATATCCATATTCTGAAGCTTTTAAACTAGAGAAAAGGTGGGAAAGAAAGGCAGAAAATACAGGTAAAGGGTATTAAATCTAGAGTGGTGAACGTCTAGATCTCTACTCATGGATATGACCAAGGCCTGAATGATTCTCTTGAAATATATACAGTATTTTAAGCCAACAGTATATGACTTTAAATATAATAAATATATGTATCTTATGAAAGTTAATATATATTTCTAGCTTTCAATGCTATCAAATTAAAATAGTGACTATAGTGTAATATTTTTCCCAGACCTTTTGAGAATGAGTTGTTGGCAAAATAACCTGTCAACTCTGAATATTTTGTGTGTATTTCCTACAAAAACATTCTTCCATGTAATCATAAAAAAACATTAAAATAAGAAAATTAAATATTGAAACATTATTATCTGAATTGACTGCATTGAAATTTTATTAGACACACCAATACTGAATTTAATAGTGAAAAATCCAGTGCAGAGTCAGACTTTCCATTTAGATTCCATATCTATTTATTCTCCTTCAGTCAGCAATACCTCTTAATTGTTCTTTAACTTTCATGAAATGGATAATTTTGACAATTGCTGGCCAATTATTCCGTAGAAATTTCCATCAATTTGGAATTTTCTGATATTTTCCCATGATTAAATACAACTTATTCAATGACGCAGAGCATGTTTTATGAAGTACACATGATTTTGATTTGTCCTATTATTGGTGATGTGCACTTTAATCAATTGATTATGGTGTTATCTTCCAGGTTTCTTCATGATAAGAGTTATTTTTTTTACCCTTTGCAATTAGTAAATACCTTGGGGGAAATGCTTTCATTTTTATAGCTTTACTGAGATAATAAATGGCATTTTAACATTGTGCAGTTTTAAGACGCTCAACATTATGATATGATATATTGATACATTGTGAAATTATTACCACAGTAGAGTTAGTTAATTACTTTGTCACCACACATAATTACCTTTTTGTGTGATAAGAACATTTAAGATCTACTCTTATCAACTTGCAAGTATATAATGCAATATTGTAAACCATAACACCATGCTATATGCATTAAATCTCTTGAACACAGTTGTTTTAGAGCTGGAAATTTGTACCTTTTGATCAACTTCACTTCGCCCCCAACCCCAGTCCCTGTCACTCTACACAAGTGATTTCACACAGTATTTGTCTTTGTCTGACTTATTTCATTTAGCAAGAGGTCCTTACATATTGTCACAAATGACAGGATTTCTTTCTCATGGTTTATTAGTAATCAATTATGTGCATGTGTATGGATGTTACATGTGTATGTATCTATACATATGCATATGTATACATAGAGAGATACTAAATGTTGTTTCCTTGTTTTGTCTATTATGAATAAGGCTATGGTGAATCAATCATGAGTGTGCAGATAACTCTTTAAGATATTGTTTTTCATTTATCTTGAATTTATATCCATAAGTTGAAATCCTGTATCAAGAGGTAGTTCTATTTTTATATTTTGAGAAATCTTCATATTGTTTGTCATACTAACTGTAACTATTTTACATTCACAGTAGACAAGGGTTCTTTTTGTGTTTCGTTCTGTTTTGTTTCCTGTTTTCCTGCCAAATTTGCTATTGCTTGTCTTCTTGATGCTTGCCAGTCTGAAGGGTATGAGGTTATATTTCATTGAGCTTGATTTTCATTTCCCTGATGACTGGCGATGTTGAGCAACATTTTTAAGTGTCTGTTTTTCATCTGTATACCTTCTTTGGAAAAATCATCTAATCAAGTCATCTGCCCATTTTTTTATTGCCAATTGTTATTTTTCTTCTGTTGTTAATATCTAGTTTCGTATCACTGTGGTCAAAAAATGTAACTTGTATAATTTCAATATTTTTATAATTTTTAAATAGACACTTATTATATTTTATTGATATTTGTTCACAATACTACATTCACTTTTGATTATCGATATTGTATCTCAATCCACACCCTCCGCCAGAATTCTAGTGTCCGTTACCCCCACCTTTTCTCCTCTTTCCATCCTTGCCCCCTCTGACTCCTTTGGCAGTCATCAACTTTGTCCTCACAGATTTTGCTGAGATTTATCTATTTCTTTGTTTCATTTCATTATATTCCGAATATGAATTAAACCATTCTATATTTCTCTTTTTTTCTAATTTATTTTATTAAACATGATCCCTTCTAATTCTGTCTAGATTTTTGCAAAAGAAACAATTTAATTATTTTTAGTAAGTACATGGAATTCCATTGAGTATATACACCACAGCTTCTTTATCTGTCCATCTGTTGTTGGGCATTCAGATTGCTTCCATGTCTTGGCTATTGTGAATTGTGCTGCTATGAACATCAGAGTGCAATTTTTTTTTCTAAGAGTCAGATTGCTCAATTGAATGGTAGACCCATTTTATTTGAGGCATCTCCATACTGTTTTCCAAAGAGTTTGCATCAGTTTACATTCCTACCCTTTTCCTTGATACCCCTCCAACACATGCTACTTCCAGTTTTTTATTTTTTTTATAAAGGCCATTCTCACTTGTGTGAACTGGTATCTTCCTCACAATTTTATTTTCATTTCTCTGAGATGAGTGATGTAGAACATTTTTAGGTGTCTGTAGACCTGTATGTTTTCTATAGATAAGTGTCTATTCAGTTCTTTTGTTCATTTGCTCATTTTTTGAGTGGGTCATATGTTTCTTTATTGCTGAATTATGTGAGATCTTTATATATTTTGGAGATTAAATTCATATCTGATGTAGGGTGTGTGAAAATATTCTCCAATTCTTTGGGTTGTCTTTTGTTTTAGTGGTGGTTTATTTTGCTGTGCGGAAGCTCTTCAATTTGATGTGGTCCCAATTGCTTGGTTTTACTTTGGTCTCTTTTGTCTTAACTGTTCCTTTCCCCAAAGACCCCTCTTTGAGGTTGAGGTTATGGAGTATTTGTCCCACATTGTCTTCTAGGTATTTTACGGTTTTGGTTTTCATGTCCACGTCTTTAATCCATCTTGAGTTAACTTTTGTGTATGATAATAATAAGCAATCAAATTTCTTGTTTTGGTAGATGTCTTTCCAGTTTTCCCAGCACCATCAGTTAAATAGATTATGCTTAGTCCACTGATGCAGCTTTGTTGTAGATTAGCTTTACATGTATGTGTGACTTTCTTATTCTGGACTCTCAATATAATTCCACTTATCAGTGTGTCTCTCTCTGGTCTAGTTTCAAACTTTTGATTATGATCACTTTGTAATATAGTTTGAGGTCAGGGAGTATGATTCCCCCACATTTCTTTTTTTCCTCAATATAGTTTTGGCTGTTTGAGGTCTTTTGTGATTTCATATAAAAACTTCAGTATTGTTTGCTCCATTTCCTTGAAGAAGATTCCTGCGATTTTGATGGGAATTGAATTAAATCTACATATTGCTTTGGGTAGAATGATCATTTTTCCTATGCTAATTATTCTAGTCCATGAATATGGATTGTTTTTCCATCTCTTTGTGTCTTCTTATATTTATTTTGTTAAGTTCCTGTGATTATTAAGACTTGTTTTGTTATCTAACCCCTGATCTATTTCAATAATGGTCCATGGTTCTTCTTAATCAGAAGAACATGTATAATTTTACAGTTGGGTGGAATGTTCTATATAGGCCTGTTAAGTTCTCTTGCTCTAAAATATTAATGACAATGTTTCCTTATAGATTTTCTGTTTGGATGATTTATCCAGTGTTGAAAATTGAGTGCCAAATTATCCTGCTATTATTGTATGATTGTCTACTTCTTTCTCTAGATAGGTCAATATTTTATTAATATATTCATCTCTGATATTGAGTACATATATTTATGATAAATATATTATCTTGATGTATTAACCCATTCATTAATAAAATAACTTTTTAATTGTGTTACAGCTTTTAAATTGAAGTCAATTTTATCTGATAAAAGTATGTCACTATTCCTGTTTTCTTTTTATTTTCATATGATGGAATAAACTTTTGTCCTCTTTCTGCTTGACCTATTTATGCTTAAAGTTTAAATGAATCTCTTATAGAGTGTGTAATTTAGTTTCCTTTTAAAATTCATTTACTTTGTCTTTTGTTTGAAAAATGTAAACTCTTTTTAACTATTACTATATACTCTAAACATACATATATATTCAATTCATCACATTTAAAACAAAATACTCATTTTGTATATATGCATGCCATTAAAAAAAAGACAAAAATCAGAGTGAAGAGTCATCTTTTCACCTTTGTTTTATTTAAAAACTAGCATCTCTTTTATGCATATACTTATTCTGAATAATCAGAAAATAGAAAATGAAAATTCAGAGAATTAAAACTGAGAAAACCTAAATTGCGAACTTCTTTTACCAAAAGCTTTCTGGTTTATGTTAATCAGCATTTTTTTCATTACTTTAAAAAGATATTGTGCAAATAATTTCTAAATTTCATATGATTGCATTATAAGACATTTGTATGATATAAACATCCTTATACAGGTAATAATGTTAAAATCTTATAAACTTCCTTAAAAATTATTTATAATTGGTATCTATTCTTACGTTATGCAAAACATATTTGGTACAAAGTTTACAAGACACTATAAAAGAATGCTGGAATATTAAGTTTATCTCTGTCTCTGACTTAGCAAAACAGTGAAACAATAGTCACAAAACATCTTTATCTAGCAAATGTAGACTATTTGTCGTGTAGTGATCTTATTTTAGTTAGCAGTGATAGATGCAATCACAATTAGGGTTATTTCAATGTTTTTGGACACCTTATTACTGCTCAGAAAAAAACTGCATGGAAGTAATTTAGGAATCAGCACCATTTAATTATTCCTTTTATATTACAGGGTTAAAATGTGGAATAACAACTAAACAATAATAAAAGGCAACAAGCATTCTATCTCTTTCACTATACCCACTGATTTTGTTGTATTGCTTGTTACAAATGGGAGAAAATGAGAACAATGAATGAAAGGATTCTTGAGAAAATAGGGGAGTTGTTTCGGTTAGTTAGCATTATTTAGTCTAGAGTGAAGTGACTAATAAACTAGTCCATCAATTTTCTCTCTGAATACATTCTCAGATAAAGAATGGATTTCTAAGGAAGGCCTGAAGAATGAAAATGTTAAATACTGAAAGGAAACTCTAGCTTGCATTGAACTACTCTGTTAGAATGGAAGAAGATTTCCACTAAGATGCAGGTGATCAAGTTCTGTCAACTATTCTTTTCAGCAATACAAAATAATAGTGTGATATCAAGCAAATGAGTTGTCTTTATGGGATTTATCTTCACCTCTGTGAGATGAAAAAATCATTACTTACTTATTGAGAATGATGCTACGTCTTTGAAATTATTTTGCACTTCAATAGTCAATTGTTATTTTTACGTATGTCATGAGTTTTTTTTGTAAGATTTCTGAGAACTTCAAGGGCATTTATGCTGGCCATGGATAAGATCTTTGTTTTCCTTTCATTATATTTTATCATTTATCTGACAGTCTACTTAAAATAGTATTTACATAGAAATATAATTTTTGTATTTACTTGCAAATCTAAATTTAATTTAATATTAACTCCATTTCGAAATATTTCATGATAATGCTTTATGAAGTTTCTTAATAGTTATTTGTCTTTGGAGAAAGAAAATGTAGAGTATTACAAAATAGAAATTATTCATGATGCTTGCACTCAAAAAAAATTTTGATCGTTCAATTTCTAAATTTGTATCAATGCATATATCTGTACTATTCTCTTTCCACATGATATCTCATTGGTCTTTTTTTTTAATTTAACAACATAAGAGTATTAATCAGTACATTTAATTATAAGCATCATTCCTAACAACTGCTTAGATTTTCTGTATGCTAATTGTGCCATTATATGTAACATATTTTCTATTGCTCGGCGTTAAAATTACCCTTTCATTTTTATAATCATAAAATACATTAGGACATCTTTTTGAGACATAATTATCATAGAATAAACTGCACACATTCAAAGTGTACAGGATTACAAGTTTTGGTACCATCCTCAAAATAATGAATATTTCCATTACCTTCAAGGTTTCTTCATGACTCATTGTAATTCTTTATCCCCTTCTCAGGCCACCTTTCTTCAGATACCACGGATTTTATTTATGTGGTAGCTTAAAATTTATCTGTATAATTACATAGAAATGGAATCGAATAGCATATGTTCACTGTTGCCTGATCTCTTTCATTCAGCATTATTATTTTGAGATTTATCCATATAGTTGAGAATAACAATGAGAGCTCATTTAATTTTGTTTGAGATTAATATACCTTTGTAAGCATACAACATATTTTCTTTATAAATTTTTTGTTGATGTACATTTGGGTAAATTTCACTATAGGGTTATTACAGATAAAGGTGCTATAAACACCTGAGTCCAAGTTTATGATTAATGCCTTCTTTTTCCTTTATTCCTAAGATTGAAATGACTGGGTCCTATATAGGTATGTATTTAGTTCTTTAATAATTGTCAAATTATTTTCCAAGATGGTTACAATATTCTATATTACCACCAGCCGTATAAAACTGCTCCAATTGTTCTTATGCTTGAAAACATTTGATATAGTCAGAGTTTAGTTTTAGTCATTCTAGCCGGTGGGCTGTGGTTTTAATTAGCATTTCTTGATGACTAACACTTGAACATCTTTTCTTATTTTGATTTGCCATGAAAAGGATTTCTTTCATCATGTCTGGTAGTGCAGGTCTACTGATGATACTTTTTTTTTGTATGTCAAAAGGTCTGTTAACCTACTTTTTGAAAGATATTTTGCTTATATAGATTTGTTAGTTACAGAATTTAAAATATGTTACTCCAATGTCTTCTCTCTTGCATGCCACTCAACTAGAAAATTTCTGTCATCCATCTTTATTTTCCTTTATATATAATGTGCCTCCCTCAAGTTACTTTAAGATTTCCCAAAATCATGTTTATTGAGCAGTTTAATTATGATGTGCTTTAGTATGACTTTGCTCCTGTTTCTTACATATGGAATAAATTTAGTTTATTGAATCTTGGGCTTCAACTTTTCATCAAACCTAAAAGAAAAAATCAGCCATTATTTCCTCCCTTTGTGAGCACTAAAAACTATTCCCTCCAATTTTTTCTGCTACCTTTTCCCTCTTACATTCTAATTACCAGTACAAGAGGCCACTTGAATTTCACACAGTTCACTGATGTTCTTTTCATTTTAAATATATTTTTTTCTGTGTGCATCATTTTTTTTAGTGTATATTACTGCTTTGGGTCTTTTTGTATGTTTCTTTTCTCTACTTAACTTTTGAACATATGGAATACAATTACAATAATTGCTTTAATATCTTTGTCTGGCATTTGAACATCTGTGTCTGTTCTGGTTTGGTTTTACTCTTCAATATGGATAACATTTTCCTGTTTTTAGCATGCCTTGATATTTCATTGTGAGATATTGTAAATTTTCTCTCTTTAAGTAGTAGTATTTAGTTTTGTAATCCTACAAATAATCTTAAATTTTGTTCTGGAGTATACTTTAATTTTTTGGAAACCACTTGGTCTCTTTGAACTTGCTTAACATGTTTTTAGGAAGGACCACAATTTTATTCAGTTTATAACAAATTATTTCTGTCTTTCAAGTAGGGCCGGACTCAGGTGAGGCAAATGAGTTGTCCAGAGTACAAGAATAGGGCTACTCATGCTCAGGCTCTTGCAAGGCCTGCCTGGCCATAAATTTCCACTTAAGAGTTAAGTCTGAGGTTGAAAAATGTAGACAGCTACTCTCATGCCGTTCCTGCACTTACATGAACCTGAAAATGATCATCTCATTAAATTTGCTTTTTGTGTATCTCGTTTCAGTTACTCTAGCATCATCTATTTTGTGTAGATTATACTCCAAGAATGAAATGCTTTACATTTGGCCTGATGTAAACAGGTACTATACCAAGACCTCTGTGAGCCCTGGACACTCTTTCCTCTAATTATTTCAAGTGATCCTTTCCCAGACCCTTGAAGTTTGTAGTCACACACACACACACACACACACACACACACACATCAGTTACCTGGTGAATACTCACAGGGACACTAAAGTTGTCCAAAGCTCTCTTTCTGACCATCTCTCTTATCCTTTGCATGTCATTTACAAAATTTAGGCAGTTTAACTTTCTGGACACTTAGTTGTATCTCTTCGACTCAGTGTATCTCCAAGCTCTGCTTGATTTTCTTTCTCTGTGTTAGTCTGGAGACTCATTTAAGATACTAAATAGAGGTGATCATTGGATACACATTATGTGCTTTCCCAGTGATCATTGTTTTATATTATTTGATCTCTAATGTCTTGAAAATCATAATTTTTAATGTTTCCCAATATTTGATCTTTGTGATTTAAATGAAAAAGAAAATATTGTTCAGAAGTAAATTATCCTATAGATGGCAATCTGAAGAACATATTCATGTTTACATTTACATTATTATTATTATTATTATTATTATTATTATTATTACTATTATTACTTTACTGTCATAGAAATTGCTCTTTTCTGGAGGGAATTTATGTCACTCTGAGTGTTTGCCTTTCATAGAGTCCTGTTGTGAGTCAGAATTGTTATATGGGCTGAGTGCTGGGGTAATTTCCTAAAACTAGATGAGAAGCTTGGCTAAAATTAGCACTATAACTTAAGGACTCGGTACATGCTACTGTTTATTGCAATAATGCGAAGAGTGCATTCTTGGAAAAACAGACCAACTTCGATCAGGCTGAAAGTTGTTATCTGAGTGTGGTTTCTGCAATCTATGTAATTCCTCTTTGGGAGAGAAGAGAGAAATCTTCTCCTTGTCCAGATTGAGGTCCTACCAGTTCACAAAACAACCCAAGTAGGGATTTGTTAAATATGTTTTATTCTTGACCATTTAACCATGAATCATCAACATAACTTGGTTTTCAACATAAACAGTAGCACTGCCATCCAGTTCTGATATGTAAGTTCTATTTTATTTTCTCTGTTGCTGACATCATGCCACAGTGACACGGATTATGAAGTAATAACAAGGTATCACACAAGTGTAGGCAGAAGGTAATTATGAAGTGATAATAGACTTTTAGCTATACCTAATAAAGTCAAGTCCATGTCTTAGAGGAGATGTTTCCAGTCATGAGAGATTATCTCATGAAGCAGGACTTTTGCCTGAATGGTCATCATCAGAGAGAGTGGGTCCAGACATTTAGATACATTCTTCTCATGAGGAAAATATTCAATATGGCAAAGAGATGGATGTTGTGCCACATGAGTAAGAAGTCAGATGCACTATCAGGAGTTTGAATTTAAGTATATAGTCAGAAAACTGACAGCAACTGGTAGAGTGAAAACTAAAAAAAGTAAGAAATAAAGACAGAGTAGCAATGCCTAAGCATAATAGCTCTGTATGGAAGCAGGCGCAAATGAGTTCAACTGCTGTGGGGACAGAAAAATAAGATGGAGACTAGAACCAGAGTATGTTATAGACTCTATTTTCATATCCCCAGCTGAGTGGTGACTGAAGCTAATTACAGTAATGACAAAGCTCCATACTTCCCTGCATTTTGCAAATGTTATAAATTCCCAGTAGTAACCACATGGCTGTTGTTTTACTTTGTTCTATCATGAGTCTCATAAGTGTTCTTCCCTTCATTCTCTCCTATGCAGAAGGTTGACCTTATCATTGTTCTTGCCTCTTGGTACACAATAACTATGCATCCATACACACAACTTTCTTGAATTTTCTTTACTCCATCCTGATCTCCATCCCCATTTCCCTGTTACTACATGGGAGCTTAATGCATTTAACATATTTCTGGTACTATATATGTAACTTGTAAGCTAATTAGTGCTATATTATGTATTTGTTTTCAGGTTATCTAAGCAATGTTGACTGCTGGACACCTACAGTTTCTCACATTTTTATTCATCATGAATTTAAGAAGAATGCACGGTACACCATGTACAATTATATTGCTCATGAATGCTATGCAATTAAAATATTAAATTATAAGAAACATATATTTCTCATACATAATTTGTTTTCATCCATAGTTCCTGCCATAGCTCTGAAAAGTCAAATGTTGATCATGCTAAAGGGTCTCTTGTTACATCAACAATGTGACTTTTGGGAATTCACATAGCAATAAGGGTTAATTGCCAGGAAAATCAACCATATGATTAGAGAACTGGAAATTCTAGTACCCAACCAGACTTCTTGGGAGAAGAGGGGCTGGAGTTTGAGTTCAATTGCTAAGGATTTAATCAGCATTCTCTATGTAACGAAGCCTCCATAAAAAACTCAAAAGGATGGCTACAGTTTATTAGATACATGGAGATTAGTTGAGATGGTGCCTCTGGAAAGGGCATAGAAGCTCCATGGCTTATCCCTTTATCTTTCTTTACACATCTCTTCATCTGAATAATATCTTTTGTGATAAATTAGTAATCTAATGAGTACACAGGTTTCTCAGCTTTTGTAGCAAATGAAGTGAAGCTGAGGAGGGTCCTAGGAAACTATGAATTATGGAAGTTCTGTCAGAAAGACAGGAAGCAAACTGTCTTGGGCATGAAGCTGGCATCTGATGTCTAATGAAGAGTTTATGGGAACCTCCAATGTGTAGCCAGTTGGTCAGAAGCACGTGAAATATCTTGCATTTGCAATTGTTCTGAAATGAAGAGTGATCTTGGGAAAAGGAGCCTTTTACCTCTGGAATTTGATATAATCTCCAAGTAAGTAGTAGCAGAATTGAGGAGACACAGTTCTCAGAGCCCCTGTTGGTGTCTGAGACTTGTTTCTAGGTATGGGGAAACTTCTCACAATGGAATCTGGTCCAGGAAACCCCCAAACAACAATATCCTACAATACTCCTTATATCTATTATGTATATATATATATATATATATAATATATATGTTATATGTATAACTTATCCAGTGTCTACAGTGCTTTCAGCAATTCACAAAAATAGCCATGCTTTAAAATTATCTTTGTAGCCATCCCTTTACAGATTTTGTGTGCATAATTGGGATTTATTTTCTGAAGTGGAATTGTTAAGAATTAGGTTATATGTGTAATTAACAAAATTCACTCTAAAAAGAATAGATATGTCAGGCTTCCTTCCACCAGAATTGCACAAATGTTCTCAGTCTCCCTGCTCTTACAAAAACTGGAGTTATTGAATTTTCTAATTCTCACCAATATGATTTCAATAATGTATCATCTCATTATACTAGTTATTAGTGCACATTTCTCTCATTCTTAAAGAAATGAAAAAAGAAAACCTCATCTTTGTTATTCATTTGGATTTTCTGTTTTTCAGAAGTGGTCTTTCAAATTCTTTTTTAAAAATACCGTTTCTGTTTTGTATTGGTATTAGAAATTTCTTTTGTATTTTATTCATTGATCTTATTTAAAAAATAATCACCCAGCATTGACAAAGGAATATACTTTCTACTTGCTAAATTACTTTCTGAAATATGTACACACACACACACACACACACACACACACACACACGCACATACACACACTGAATCTCTTTTAAACTGTTTTTTGTTTGCTTGCTATGTGTTCCCTAGTTGTTTTCTTTGTTTCCTTCTTCCAACTTTATTCCCATTGAAATGTCTAGCATTCAACTGAGACTTAGAAATTTTCTTATTCAACGGCGAGTGGTATTTATGTGGCTCTTTTCATTTTCTACTTGTATATTATTAAAAGTTCTAAATAGTTATCAGTGTTGGAAAGATTTTGGTCATCTTATGTCTGTAAATTTAAAGTAAAGATATCAAGTTAAGCCACTTGCTGTTTATATAAGTAAACTTGTTTTTTGTTTGGACACAATGCAATTTATGGAAAGTACTAATGTGTACAGAGCAAGGCCCCAACTAGCTAGCAATATCTATGAATCAGCATGCATTTTTCTCAAATACATGTAGTACAAACCTGTGTGAAAGTCCGTCTCCTCCAATCTCCTTACATTAGGCAGGCCTCACAAAGTAGGACAGCTTCCCGCAGTAAGACAGTGCTGTAGATACTTTGCATTATTTTTATTGAATAAAAGAATAACTATCGATTTCTTCCTTGTTTTCACATGTAAGTCACTAAATATTTGGGGTCAAGCCACATTTGATTTGCTGTTTTTGTTGTCAATAAGTTTTTATTTATTCAATGATTTATTTATTATCTTCTCATTGAAAGTTTGTATGAGGAAGTATCAATTTCAGGTTCTGTATCTTAAAAGTAACCATTCCAGCTTACAAAATAAAAATTTTAGAAAACTTGGAAGTCAACAACTCCTTTAAGGTCTATAAGAAAATTTAGAACACAGAGAACTCACCTCCTTTCAAGAATGGAGAGAAAGACAAGCAAGCATAGGAAGTTGTGTGTTACTTCATCAGAGACTCAACAAGCAAAAACCCTTGCAGGAAACAGCATTGGATAGAAAAACCTGAAACGCAATTGATGAATTGTTGCATGTTCAGTGTAGACAGTCATAAGAGCTCAAAACTCCAAGAGGACTCGGTTTTAAGGAATCCCCAGAGGTTTATAAGCTCTATATACTGAAACCCAATGAGGTTCTCACAGTAATTATCAGAGAAAAATTCCCCATGTTTATAAAAGGAAAAAGAGAAAGGATCATTTTGAAACATCCTGGAGTGTGCTGTTCTTTTTAGCAAGGCCTGCCCACAAGAGAAGCTAGTTAACCAGAGTCAAAACTCTGGGCATTTTCAGGATAAGGTATTTTCAGACCACCTGACTTAAGGAATGGTAAATATTCAAATCCAGACAGCTCTAGCTTTCCATATGGGAGAAGGAAAGCACTCAAGTACACTTTCTTTTAAACAAAATACAGCAGACATTTGTAAACTGTCTGAGGATGAATTTAGGACAATGGTGATAAACGTACACATGGAAATCAAGAAAACAGAAGAAGACTAAAAAGGGAGAACAAATGTGAAAGAGAAGAAATGAAAAAGATATCAAAAATGAAGAATTTAATAGCTGAACTAAAGAACGCAATAGAGAAACTCAGGATTTGAATGATGAAGCCTCCAGTAAAATTAATGAGCTAGATTATAGGGCAGAGGAATGAAGTCAAACAAGTCAGCAAAGAGATAAAATAATGCAAGGAAATGAAGACAGCATTCAAAATCCATGGAATATAACAAATGGAACAACACCACATCATAAGGGTAACAGAAGGAGAAGAAAGAGAAAAAGAGGCAGAGATTATATTTAGAGAAATAATTGCTTAGATTTTCCAGAACCTAAAAAATCATGCAAGAAACAGATGCAGGAAATTCAAAGAATCCTACATCTAGACACATAGTGATAATATGTCAAAAATGCAAGATAAAGAATCTTAAAAGCAGTCAGAGAAAAATGAGTCACCTATGAAGGAATCACCATAAGATTATCAGTGGATTCCTCAACTGATGTTCTACTAGTTAGAAGGAAATGGCATGATATATTCAAAGTGCTGGAAAAAGTGGATTATCAATCTAAGATACGACACCTTGTGACACTATCACTCACAACTGAAGGAATGATAAAAAAATTTTCCAATAAACAAAAGTTAAAGAAATTTATCACCACAAAAGCAGCACTTCAATGTCTTAAAACTAGGAATAACGAAAGGAAAGCTGGAAGACCCCGAATGTATTGGAGACTAAAGAATATGCTTCTGAATGATTCTTGAGTAAAAGAGAAAAATAAAAGAGGAATGTAAAAAATAATTAGAGACAAGTGATAATGAAGACATGAATGTATGGGATACAGCTAAAGAAGTACTAAGAGGGAATACCATTGCAATTCAGGCCTACAGCAAGAAACAAGAAAAATCACAAATAAACAATCTAACACTACATTTAGAATAACTAAATAAAGAAGAACAATTGAAACCAAAAATCAGTAGAAGAAAGGTAATAATAAAATTTTGAGCAGAAATAATTAAATAGAAAACAAAGAGACAATCCAGAAGATCAATGAAATGAAAAAAATGAAACAGTTCTTTAAAAAAATAAATTGATGAGCTTTTGGATAGATTCATAAAGAAAATAAGAGAGAAAACTCATAACTAGAATAAGAAATGAAAGAGAAGTTACAAAAGATTTCACAGAAACACAAAATGTCATGACTCTACTATGAATATCTCTTTGCCAACAAAGTGAACAAACTTGAGAACATGGACAGAATTCTAGAAAAGTACATTCTGCAAAGACTAAACCTGGAAGAACTGGAAAACTTGAACAGAGCAGTCATAAGTAAAGAAATTGAAGAGGTAATAAAAGTTTCTCTAAAAATGAAAGTCCAAAACCAGATGGTTACATAATGAGTTTTACCAAATCTTCAGAGAAAAATTAATGCCCATTTTTAGCAAACTCTCAAAATATTCATGAGCAGGGAAGACTCCCAAATAATTTCTGTGAGGTTAATATTACATTGATAACAAAAGCTAATAGACATCACCAAGAAAGAAAGTTATAAACTAATATCTCTAATGAACATAGACGAAAAATTTTCAGCAAAACATTAGCAAAATGACTCTGACATTGAATATTTAAGATCATCAATCATGAACAACTGGGATTTATCCCAGGGATGCAAGGATGGTTCAACATACATCAATCTATTTATATAATACACCAAATCAAAAAAGCAAGGAGAAAAATCACCTGATCATATAAATAGATGACGTGAAAGCTTTTGACAAAATCCAACATCAATTAAAGAAAAAAAAAAAGAAAACCTGAATGAAATGGGAATAGAAAGTACATACCTCAACATAATAAAGGCCATATACAAAAAACACATAGCAAGCATAATAGTCGATGGTGAAAAATTGAAAGCATTTTCTCTAAGATCAGGAAGAAGGAAAAGTTGTTCACTCTCTCCACTGCTATTTACCAGAGTACTGGAGGTCTTAGAAAAATTTGGCAAGAAAAAGAAATAAAAGGAATCCAAACTGAGAGGAGGAAGTAAAACTCTCATTATTTGTAGATGGCATTATTGTATATATTGAATACTCTTAAAACTGTCAAAAAAACCTGCTAAAACTAATCAACAGATACAGTAAAGTGGCAGGCTACAAAATCAATGAAAAAAAATCTGTTGAATTCTTATAGGCAAACAACAAACTAGAAGAAAATGAAATCAAGAAAACCACACCATTTAAAATAGAAGCAAAAATTATCAAATAACTTGAAATATACTTAGCGAAGGGGGTGAAAGAATTGAACAACGAAAGCTACAAGTCCTTCTTAGAAGAAATAAATTAGAATAAAAAGAGATAGAAAGACATCCTCTGCTTGCTGTTGGGAATAATCAACATCATTAAAATAGTAATCTTACCTAAAGCAATATACAGATTTAGTGCAATATTCATTAATATTCCATGGACCCATTTCCAGAAAATAATAACAAGAAATTCATATAATTTGCATAGAACAACAAAAGACTCCAAAAAGTCAAAGCAATTATAAGAAAAAAGAGTGAATTTGGAGGGATTATACTTCCAGACATTGAGCTATACTACAAAGTGATAGTGATTAAAGCTGTATGGTATTAGAATAATAAGAGGTGCAGATCAGTGAAATAGAACTGATTCACCAGAAATTGACTCATGCACATACTGTTAGTTAATATAGTTAGTCAAAAGTATATAAGAGAGAAAGGAAATTCTCTTCAATTAATAGCATTGGGATAGCTGGACACCCACACTGAAAAGAATTAAGCTAGATCACTCTCAAACACCATTCTCAAAAATTAACTCAAAATTAGCTAGAGACTTAGACATAAGATTGGAAACCATAAAATTCTTGGAAGCAATATAGGAAAGACGTTCCATGACATCAGCCTTAGAGAGGCTTTTGGGGACTCAACTCCAACATCAAGGGAAACAAAAAGAAAAATAAACAACAGGGACTACATTAAAAACTAAAACTGAAAAAGTTCTTCACAGCAAAAGAAAACATCACCAAAACAAAAAGGCAACCCATTAATGGGGAGAAGATATTTACATTTCATATTTGTGGCAAAGGCTTAATGTCTAATATATACAAAGATCATAAAACTCGATAACAGAAAGATAAGCAATCCAATCAAAAGTGGGATGAGGAATTGGAGATATATTTTTCTGAAGAGGAAATACTGATGGCCAACAGGCACATGAAAAGATGCTGTTACTCAATGCATGTCAAACAACAATGAGATATCACCTTACACCCAAAAGACTGGCTATAATTCAACAGTCTGAAAACAACAAATGTTGATGAGAATGTGGAGAAAAAGGAACACTTTTACACTGTTGGTGAGAGTGCAAATTGTTGCAATTCCTATGGAAAACAGTATGGAGATTCCTCACAAAGTTGAATATGGAAATACCATGTGATCCTGCCATTCCACCTCTGGGTGTTTACACTAATTTGCAGAGATTTATGCACCCTCATTTTTATCGCAGCCCTATTCATAATAACAAGGAAATGGAATTACATAAGCACCCAACATGAGATGAATGGATAAAGAAGAGGGGATATGTACACATAATAGAATATTACACAGCCCTTAGAAGAGATGAAATCCTGTCATTTGAATCAACCTGAGTGGATCTAGAGATTATACTAAGTGAAATAATCCAGAATAAGAAAGACAGATACCAGATGACCTCACTCATAAGTGGGTTGTGATTAGACAAAACAAGGAAACAGATAAAACAAAACTAACCTTTGAACACTTGCAATAGAACTGAAGTTACCAATAGGGAAGTCACTGATGTGGGCTGTGGGGCAGTGACAAGTGGTGGTGGAGCTCGCTAGGTAATGGTGAAGAACACTTGGTGATTTGCTGGAAGGCAATGTATTGACATACATCTGAGGAATGGGGAAACTGCACATACAGAAGATATATGTATATATATAAATACACACACACACACACACACACACACACACACACACATATATATATATATAAGAGCGGGTAAATTCTACTTTTCATAAGACAAACAGAAACACTCTTGTGACTGTTATAATAACATAAGGACAGGTGTGATTTGAAAAATATAAAAGTCACATATGCTATCGACCTAATGTATATATATAAAGAATCCAGACAGTGTAGTATTGGCAAAAGAATACGCAACTAAGTAGATGGAGGAGAAGAGAGAGCACATCAATAGAACCACATAAATATTGCTCATCATTTGACCATGGGGCAAAGGAAATATAATGAAATCAAAATATTTTCAGTAAAGGGTGTTGGAACAATGGGACTTAAAAATGCAGAAAGTGAAGTGCACCCTAGTGAAGGAGTGATTAGGTAAATTTCCTCCAAAAGACACAACACCCCTGGGTTCAAGTCCTGTCTCAAGGGGGAAAACTATGAGTGTGAACAACTAAAGTGAAAATAAAATAAAAACAATTCTTCTTCCTTTCTCTTCCTCCCTGTCTGCCTACTCACCTTCATTCCTGCCTGTACCTTCCCATTAATAAAAATACAAAAAATTAATTTCAATTTTATATCTTTAACAAAAATTAGCAATTGGTTAGTGTGATGCTGGGAAAAATTCCAAGTCTAATGCATAGGGGTCAGCTTTCCTAAGTTGAAAATTTATCAACTAATTAAAATATTTATGATATTAAAGGTATAATTCTTCAAACCCAAGTCCTGAGTAGTTAATATTTCATAATGCCACTCCTCT
This sequence comes from Solenodon paradoxus, assembly GCA_004363575.1. NCBI lineage: Eukaryota > Metazoa > Chordata > Mammalia > Eulipotyphla > Solenodontidae > Solenodon > Solenodon paradoxus. Next base: position 758,701 of record RJWH01000365.1, on the reverse strand, counting down.
GCATTTAGTCATGCTTCCATTAATTTCTGATATTCTGGAGTGGGGAACGTTTCATGCATCTTTCACATTGCTGAGATTGGTAACAGAAACATACATGTTGGTTTTTGAAAAACTTGATTTGGAAGGTGCCATTGAAGTAGACTGAAAGCTTGATATCATGAAACAATTAAATATACACTGACACACTAAATTCTTCTTTTGTATAAATATCTATATCTATTGATTGGTTAGATGTAGATTAGATACAGAAACAGATATAGATACAGGTGTAAGTATATGGGTACAGATAGATAGATAGGTACAGACATAGATCCCTAATGTAGGCAGAACTGCCAGCAGGAAAAAGAAAAGCAGGATGAAGAGTAACTTAAGGTGGACCCTTGCACTTACCTCCAAACCTCCAAACATCCCTGTTTTCCTCTTAAAAGTGCTGTCTTACTCTAGGATTTTTGAGATGGTTTTTTGAGGAGACGAGTGTACTTTCTGCATGAATAAAACTGATTCTTTCTTGCACCAGCCCAAACATCTCACACTACCCTGAAAGTTGTGGCTTGCAGAGAAACATGAGAGGGCAGACATTTTGCCAGTAGCACTATCCTGCAGCAGCCCTCCCTCTTTGACCTTGAAACCCCTGAGATTGTAAGTATATATAGCCTAGCATAGAGTTCAGGTTCTGATGAAGCACTAGTTTCTGAAGTCAGAGTGCCCAGATGTTAATCCCCAAATCCTCTTTTAACTAGACTTTACTTTAGGGAATGTAAATTTTTCTCAAAATTTCTATCATGACATTTATTATTATTACTCTTTTATTAACACTAGTGTCATCTTCATCATTTCCTATGAGAGGAAGAAAGATATTTCAGTAATGTGAAATCTTACAAGTTCTTTACTTTTTCTGCTATTTCACTTACCCCGTTCCTACTCTCTATTCCATCACTTCCTTGCTCATCCTAGAAAAAAGAAAAGAAAAACAAAAAACAGCAGCAGATCACTCTTCCTTGTTCTTTTTGTTTGTTTGTCTTATTTCATCAAGGATGAAAATGTTCATATCTCCCATAATGAGTGAATGGATACCCTACTGGAAATCTGCTTCAGTGGAAGTTTATCCATTTACCTGAAAGCTATCATGTCAACCCTGAGTTCACATTTATAGGCATTGTACATAGATATGACAAGGATTTAACATAAAAGATGACAAATCAGGAAGGTTCCTCAGAATTTGTCATTGCCAACTCCAATGTGCCCTGTGATAACTTATTCACATGCATCCCTTGGTATTCACTAATTTGATAGTTAGAAAGCTAAATACTTGACTTTTGTTGATCATCAAGTTCAAAAGCAACCTTTGCAGCAAGTAAGTTACACCTCCATCATACTACCAAGAGATAACAGAAAGCCAGAGATGATTATTTATTTTAAATTTCAGAAACTTTGTATTGAAGAGCTGCACTGTGTACACATGAGCACAGTGGTAACTTAGCTAATTAAAGATTCATTTACAAGGAAAAGAATCAGATGGATTGCAATAATAATGGTAAGTCTAAGTACTTAGAATTCCCTGTTGTTTATCTGCTGATGTGAAAGTAAAAACAAATGCGATTGTACACTATTAAAGATTATTAAAAATGACAAATGTAAAATTACTTCTGCAATGCAAGGTTTTCCTTCAAAACACTGATTTTGAAGGCTCAAAGCTTAAGGTGCTTGATAAAATATAGCCATTTGAAGCACCCAACTCTCAAAATGACTGCAAAGTGCAAAGTGACTATAGTCAATAATGCATACTGGCAGAGTGAAAAACTTACTGGATGAAAGCTCACATTAACCTAGCTGTCTTCAAGGTTTGGAGAAAACCTCAAGTATCTTGGAAACAACGCTGTTGTTTTCTAATTACTTCAAAGTGTACATGAAATTGCATATTTGTTTGTATAACTGCTGTTTCTCTTACAATAAGGAGACTCAAAATAACACTGTAACAGCAGGATATGTTTATTTACTTACATACTTATTGTTGTCCTTATTTACAATGGACAACCGATAAAAAGATTTCTTCTCATATTAGATGATTTTCAGAGGGGAAAGAGTCTCTATGGGAATAAAAATCTATATAAGATTCAATTTAGCATGTCCTCTTGAACACATATTTTGTGACTTAGTTCAAGGAGCTGATTTTGATGACTGTATTTCCTTTACATTGATCCAGAAACTATTACAAACTCATGATTGAAAGGTACTGGGATATAAATTTTGTGCTTGATCTAAGGAAGGTCTTAAATCAAGCTGACCATAATTGCCTATCACTGAAATATGCTCACCAGGAAATGGATTCCTAGTCATTAGAAAGACACAAATTGATCAATATTGGCAAAACTAAATAACACGAATCAGGTAAAATGCTATCAGATATTTTAAATTTTTCTCAAGTAAATCCAACAGCCTGAGGGTCAATATTATTATTTTTATTTTATTGGTGAGCAACCCGAGGAACAGAGTGGCAAAATGATATTCTCAAAGTAACACAGCTTAAAATGGGAACTGTGTTTAAGGTTAGCTCTGACCGACTTTAATGTGCAGTTTTCTCTAACTGCACAGAGTTGCCACAGAGAAGAACCCTGAAATAGGCGGAGTTCAGATAGGGAAACACATCAATGATTAAGGTCTTTTGCTCTTTAATAATATAGGATATAAATTGTCCCAGTTCTCAGTTCCAAATCTGCATAAGCTCAGAGCCTCTCTACTAATTTTGCTGACAATTTACAACCGGTGACTTTTAAATTTCTGTTCCTAATCTATGTAGCCTGATTGCTTCTGAATCATGTGACCCAGTCACAAAATTCTTCCTGCTCTTGGTTTCCCAGAACACATCAAGTTCACTCAGAATTTGCTCTGTTTACTAGGTGCAACACAGGCCTTTGTTACTAAGACCATGAAGAGGGACAGGGAGCACATTATACAGTACTCCACACTACTCTGCTACCATATAAACTCCCATCCTTTCTGTTCTCTTACAGGGCAGGGTTTTAAAACCAGTCTTCTTTCTTAGTTCTATTGAAACTTGTGGGATGGGGAAAGTTTTTATTAATCTCTTCATGAAAAAAAATTCTCTTTATCTGAGGCTGTAATTTGTGATGAGTTTGGGATATGGAAGAAGGCAAAACGTAATTGGTTGGCTCTTTTACTGCAGCAATTCCAGCATCAGTTTGGCAAATGAATTAGCAGGGATGGCATGGAGCCAGGGAAACAGGTTAAGATCATTTCAATAGTTCAGAAAAAAAATGATGAAAGAGCCTAAGTTAATCTAGGAGCTGAATTGTTAGTCTACCTACCGGGACCTGCTTGAAAGTCAGCATCTTCTTTGTCCGCCATGCTGTCCTTTACCCATCCCCACATCATCACACCCACAACTCCCCCAGAGATGAGATGAGGCCCAGGAGAGGTTAATGTACTGATAGCCACCACCAGAGCATGTCCTTGTAGTAACAGAAATTGAAAAGAGATTTAAATCTGTCATAGAAGTTGTTCCTGGAGAAAAGCCAAGGAAGGGGAGACAAGTTTAGATCCATGAAGACAGAAGGAGATTAAAACAAGACAGTAGGTGAAATGGAGAAATGGTATAAAGTTGTGCAAAACAAGGCAGAAAATGTGACAGGCTGAATGTTGTCAATGCATCTTATAAAGAAAAACAGAAAGTGAATGCAATCTTCACAGAACATAGAATTCATTAGGGATTTGGATTCAAAATACTGGTTTCTAAGACCTTTGATATTCTTGCTGTCCTTTCAGTAAGAAATCAGGAAATGCCTGCAAGTAATAACAGTCAGTGCTGTGTTTGAATTCATATCCATTGGTAATGAAGGTAAGACTGAGGATTGGAAAAGGAATTCAAAGTCAAACTCTATTAGTAGGAAAAGCTACTTCATGTAATTCAAAGAATATGCGCATTGGTGCCAGATTCAGGTCAAACCTTCAGGAATAGGAGTAATATGAGTGAGGAGATTGAAGTGTAGGGGAAAAATACATAGTAAGATTAAGTCAAAGATAGGTAAAATAACTTTAGGAAAACATAACATCAGAGTTATGACTTTACAGAAAAGGTTATGTAGGAATATTTATAGTTCCTATGGCATTATCTCATTAAAATCTCTTGATTTCTTCATCTCCATCACTCTGCTACAGCTACTGCATTATACTTCTAGGTTATCCTAACAACTCTTCACAATGTCCCTATCTCCACTTTTGTCTTTCTTTTGTATACTTATATTGTATTAGAATAATTTCTCAAATTTGAATGAAGTCTTCCAGAACAAGACACCAAGCACAACTTGCATATAGACCTATTTTTGCTATTACATTAATTCAGTAATAATAAAGATCCAAAAGGTATTACACACATAAAAGCAAAGGAAATCGATATGGATAATCCACATACATGGTATTTTTAATATTTTTCTAGAAAACAAAAGATGAATGGAAGAGTGCTGGCTGCTGCAAGAACAGAGAGACCTACTTTCTAGAATATTTCTGAAAAAGAGAGTAGCAAAAATAATAGAACCCTGAAGAAAGATTTTTAGTCTTGACAAGTATAAACCTTAGAACAGGCAATGAAAAGAAACTTATTAAGACAGGGATAATACTGAAGATCTTTATATCAAGAAATAAATTTTACTATTCTATATAAATAAACATAAACATTCTCAGAAATAAAAGTGAAGGTTTTTTTATATTGTTTTTAAGAATTTGAATGAACTATTTAGATGCAACTAAAGCATAAAGTGTAGGAAAGTCTCTAGGCTAAAATCAACCCTTTTATGTATCATTAAAATACATATTTGGGAAAGTGAGAATCATCACATATCAGAGAAAAATATGCATTATGAAAGAAAAATGCCAAGATAAACTGAGAAAACTTATAATAAAAAAAAAATGTTGGATCAAAAATTACTTTTGGCTTGAGTTAGATAATACATAAACTAATGACAAGATGTGTAAAAGAACTCTCAGAAAATATGACTGCTTTTGAAAACTTTAAAGAAGGTTAACAATGTTTAGACAGAGGAGATAAGATCTAAAGACAAAGTCTGAAGAAGCACTAAATGAAGACATGGCAGAAAAAGTTCAAAGACAAGTAGGATCAAATTCATGAAGACCCACTACAACCAACAGAAATTCCAGAAAAACAGAAAAGTTAAAAATCAATAACTAGATGCACCTCAGTGGCCTAGCAGTTTAGTTCATGGGGCATAGTCCACATACATCCTTAGTTCCCAGGTTCAAGACCTGGAGTCAGGAGAAACAATCAAGATGAACGAGTAAATGAAGTGTGTCTTCCTCTTTTCTCTTCATGACTATCTTCTTACTCACCTTCATTGCTGCTTTTATTTTACCTTTAAAAAATAAAATTAAAATAGATATGGAATGTAAAATTATAAATAAATAATTCCTGAGATCTGAAAAGCAATGTGAAGTTTTAATTTGAACTGATGTAACAAATTTTTACATGAGGAATTTTAAAAACACTAACACCTAGTTGGTCTTGTTAAGTTAGACAATGGTAATTATTTTGAAATTTCAGAACAGTAAGGATTAAAAAAAAAGATTCTGAAAACTTTCAGAGAGAAGAAAATACAAGGACATTTGGCATTTGACAAATGAGACTGGCATTAAACTTCCTTTTGATCAGAAGGTGCTAGAAGACAGAGATTTTCCTAGAAAGAAGAGAGTCTACTACCCAACCTGAAGCCAGCTAGAAAATAAATCACGTTTATGAAAAACAAAGGTTGACATGAAACAACAGGAAAATACCCAGAGATAAAGGTTTACTCTCTGACAAAATTAGTCGAAGGATAATAGTAAGTAAAAAGCACTAAACATAAATAAATGAGCATAACTGTACATAATAAGAAAGAATAAATCTGATAAAGGAACTGAAATTGACTCTCTGGAAAAGAACAGTGTAAATACCTAAAATGCAGGAGAGAATATAAAAATAACTAAGGAAATTACAGAATCAAAACTGATAAATGCAGCATCCAAAATGGGGTAGGGAAGTCTCTGTGGGACTGGAATTCACACATTTGCCAACCCAAATCACTTAGTTATTTGATCTATAACTGCACACATCATCCCTGTTAAGCCAACATCCTGACACCGCAATTTGGGGGAGTTTAGGGAAAGGCAGCAGACTTCTCATGAGAAATGACAAATGATATCAGACCCCAGATTCAAAAGGACATTACATCATCATTCCACTGACACTCAGACATCCTTTTTTGCATACCTTTCCACAGCTTTGAATAATTATGTTAGTTGAACTATAGGAGACAGATATGCCCTTACACACACGCACACACAAAACCAATAAACTCGGGTTTCTTGACCCATCTGACCACACATGACTTTCTCAGCTGTGACTCCCAGATTGCAATTCTCTCTGGCTCCTCGTTGAACTATTTTTTCTGATCCAAAGTGCTACACGGAATGAAGGAGATCCAGAGAATATCTTCCAGAAAAAAAATGAAGGTTACCAGTCATAGAGTGAATGAAGAAGCACAAAGACATAGGTATATGATGAAACAAGCATTTGTTTCTTCTCCCATCAATCAAAAAGGTAAGAAAACTTGACTTCTCAGAAAAAAAGCATGTTCAAAATAGGAAACAATATAAATAGGAACAAAATTATGGGAAAATTACAAGTGTGTTAAGGAGACATTACCAGACATGATTCTTGAATACATGAAGGCAGAGGAAGTAGTAATTTCCTCGAACAAATAGACTCAAAATCGGAATTATATAAATACTGATTATCAGGTTATATTTCCTAGAGAGTAAATCAGATGAAAACATAGTTGACTTAACTATAACAGAATAGAATGTGCACAGTATATGTTGGTGATATAATATTTAAGTGAAGTAGGACTGAGAAACATTGGCGTAGGAGCAGGAGAGAGAGGACAGAAAGCAGGTTTCGGCATAAGACTCTAAAATGAAAGAATAATGTTGAAGGTAGAGAAAATAACAATTACCATATAGCAGTCAAAGTTATATGATTAAAGTATAACTAAACATAATAGCATACCTTTCAAATATCAGAGTAAAGTCACAAATGAGTGCTATATAAATGTAAATTTGACACTACCATTACAGAACATTAATTTGTAGGGTTAATAATTGATGAATCTTAAAATAAAGATGTAAGTACATTATTTGGATTAGTAGATAAGTACAAAAAGCACAAAAGTAAAGGAAAAGGAAATAAAAAATGAGTGCAGAGACAAAGCTACTGTCTCTGGATGTTATACTGTGAGGCAGTGCAGAGAGGAAAGTTTAGAATATGGAATTCTTCGTTTTAATTTAAACATCTTCTCTCATTTTAATTTTCAATGAGTTAACGTTGCATTGATAAAAATAAATATTTTTGAAGTGTTGAGGTGGTGGGATGGATTGGGGCATGCAAGGCATTAAGAAATAGTTGAAGATTTAAGTTACATTTTTCTGAACTAGTACAATGAATTAGTGCCAAGTGATGCAAGAAGTCCAGTATTCCAGTTCCTTATTCTGTCTTCTTTATACCACATACATTGCCTCCCATGATCTAAAATTATATTATTTTGGGAAGTGGCCCAAGTGCTTTTAATGTGCATGATTAACATTTAAAATAATAATGCCAACTCATTTTGTAACTCATAAGCAAATGTCTCTCTCTTGCACACTATAACCTGATGGCTGAGGGATGCCCGGGTTTCCTGAGTCTGTGGGTGAGGTCAATGTGAGCTGCAGTTTCTTGTTATGCATACAGAATGAGTGTCCATCAGGCTCATTAATTCATGAGCACTCTTTATTTTAATACTCACAGGGTGATGCGGCATTTAGGTCACCTTTAGTTTCAAGCTGACATTTACCTCACATTGAAGTTAATGAACATTCAGGGACAGTTCAACAAATGCAAGAATCCCTTGAAAATAAGACACACCGCAGAGTCCAGGGGAGGGTTACATTATTTTTGGCACAGTAGGACTGGTTAATGAAAGCCACATTCAATCAAATAAATAGCAGGTTGTCAAAGGATCATTTGGCATTTGACAGGCTTGTCCAGCTGGGATAGGAGTTTCTCCCTTCCCACACTCAATGGTCTTTCTCTAAGATTACAGGACTGTGTCCCTGAAGAGCAAAACCTCAATCCCAACAAAGGAATATTCTTTAAGTCTTATTTTTAAAATTCGATGCTGATCATGTAGCAAACATAAGACAATATTGGAATCAGACGTTTTATGGCAAGAGTAACATCCTCTTTGTTAAAATCTTAATTGGATCAAAATTCACACTAGTGGTAATAAAACCTCTTGAATTTCTAAATGACCTTATATTTTGCCAAGACTTTTAGCATTTAATGTTTTGCCTCATTTTGAGCCTGATCACAATGCTGCAAATTTGGTGAAAAAGATATCCATACCAGTTTAAAAGTGAAGTCATTGAGAAACACTTACTGCTGTGGAATTAGGGTGAGGACTTTTTTTCATGAAAGTTTTGGTAGTCTCACTTTCATTCTATGAAATGAAACAAAGGCATGAGGCATCTACTTGAACATGGCCTTCCTTAGTTAGTGCTTACTGCCTGAAAATTATATCCTTGAGATGGTGCTCTTCTGCTTACATTTAACAAGAGAGTTGATTTACTTACCTGGTAGTGCATTTGAAATCGCTTTTAAGACATTTAAATGCAGTCATTTGTTCGGGCCATTGGTTCCCATGAGAACCAGTGTGAAGAATGCCACCCAGAGCCTCCTGACTACAGAACAGAATTGTTTAAATCTAGGTAAGTCAGAATCAGAGCAGACCCTGCTGTGAGATAAGAGTGGGCTTCAAAACATAGAGCCATCACTTAGCTTCATGACATGGGGTAATTAATTAACTCCTTGGGTAACTCTTCATTAAATTAACCTCAAAGCCTAACTCCCAAGAGCAGATGAAATAATATATGTGAATATGGCTGGTTCAAGATACTGGTCTTGAGTAAACGTTAATTTTCCCCCTTCTGCATTGATGGTGATTCAGTTATTCATATGTTTAAAAAAACTAAATAGTCTTTGATCTCCTGCCTGTTCATTGGTTTCACATATAATGTTTTAAGAGAAAAGTACATTGAGCATTCTCTAGGGAGTAGCACCACTTAAGCTCATGCCCATAAACAACTATTCCTGCATTTTGAGTCTAGGGATCAAGTTGGGTTTTTCTACTCAAAGGAAAAAAAAATTTATCATCTTCTTCTTTAATAAATGGCAACACCTCAATTTGTCATTCTAAAGGAGAGTAACACATATGTGGTTGTCAGGAAAGTGGAAGCACTTTAGAAATAACATTTGTAAAAGATTATGCAGTCTATGTACTGTACCTTATCACTGCAGCACTAAAATGATATTTCTTTTGGTCAACACATGACAGAGAAAGCATCCAAATCAATACATGGGGAATTTAATCCTATAAACTGTCAGAATCACAAACAGAGAAAGTGAATGTTAATGACAGGAAGGAAAAAATGTTTGTTATTGAAAGGTTAGTGGTGAAAGACCTGTTTAGCCCTCTTACAAAGGACCAGGGATGACATTACCCGAGGATCTTAAACATTGTCATCAATATTCCTTTAAAAAAACTAAACAATGCTATTTGACTCATCAAGTTTTGAATCTGAAAAAAAGAATCTATATACTGCTTTACTCAACAAATTTGAAGTTTATACTATACCAATTTAAATTATTTGCTTGAATTTCAAAAAAGTATATGCACATTTTAATGTATTTAAAAATATCTGTAGAAATTGGCAGCAAAAAAGTAGAGGGTACAATGAATCCCCACATCCACAAATTCATCAAACATATATAAAATAAGTATCATGATTGTGGAACTTTTGCTTTATGTAATGATTTGTTTTCTTTCTTTCATTTTTTTCTTTCGAGTATAAATTTCAAAGCACAGACAGAAAACAAACTTCCACACCTAAATATTTCAGTAAGAATCCTTTAGAAACATATTGTTTAAAACTATAATAGCATAATTTTTGACAAAGCTAATATAATTTTCTGACATCATTTCACATGCAGTATATAATAAAACAGTTCTCTCTCAAAATATATTTTATAGTGTTTTAAATCAGAATCTAGGCTATTACATATCGCTTTAATAATAGATCAGCAAATAGATTTGAATAAAGAACTCAAATAAGACATTATATTAAAGTTTAAAAATGTGCTGAAACATTCAATCCTCAGAAATATTAAATTAAAGCAATATTAAGGCAATATTTATGCTATTAAGACAATAATGTTATTGAGGTAGAGTGAATTGCTAGTTGTTTTAAAAAGCACTGTTGGTGGTATTATGCTACAGTAAAGCTTGCAGTACTTGCACAGAGTTTTGCTTGGGTGAGAGCACAGTGAAAAAGAGTAATTTTCTTTGACACTGCAGTATTATGATAGGTAATGAAAGTCATAAGAAAAATGTTTTTCCCATTTAACATCACACACCTACTCTTGGAGATTTAGTCTAAGGAAGAAATCCAGACAAATTGAAATAAATTATATGTATGTAGATTCTTGTAGCAGCATTATTTTTAAGGACAGACATAATGGGGAAAACAGGCAAATCTACACTATTAGGTAAGCTAATTAAATAATCTGTATTATCTCAAGTAGGTATCACACAGCTGAAATGATGAATATAAAAAATTAGAAAAACAACACGGACAATTTTAAATACCTAAAAGTATATGAAAAAATTCATGTATCTCTGTATTTAACTACAACCCAACAATAGATTTAGTATTAAAAGAAAACACGTAAAAATGAAAAAGAATCATGTTACATTTAGGGGAACATAAATAAACATTAAGAAATGACAGGGCTTATTATTTTTATCTGCAGTTCATTTAGTATTTCTCATCATACCACATAAAGGCAAGACTGATAAAGGTAATCAGTATACCTGGAAGCACAAAATGTAGGCTGTCCCCGTGGCCCCACCCATGTCACAAATCATTCTGAATTAGGGGAGGTATCTTTCAAGAAAACTTATTTTATATCCATCATAATACTCCAATTTAGCCTGTTAGTTTACCTTACCGTAGAAAACAGGAGCCTCTAGTCCTATAAGGAAATCCCGACCTCCAAGTCAATCTTACCTTGCTACGGAATAACCTTTAATACGCTACAAAATTCTCTATTGCTTAAGCTCCTCTGGAACACTATCTCACTGCTTGTGAGGCACTGTGTTCCATCCACCAAAATCATGGATTGCTTTCCTTTGAATACAGAAAATCAAACTCATGACTAAAGTGTGTAGTTTGTTTTTTGTTTGTTTGTTTTTAAGTTCTGTCATTTGGAAGCATAGAGAAACATGGTTGTCAAAGGTAATGTCAATATTCCACACAAGATTCAAGCTGGATCACCTAAAGGGAAACTTCATGTGCTCAATATCCATAGTCTCTGACCAAACATTATCTAAGTCTTAGTAATTCACATCATCATTTATAAGGAAAAGATCTTTATAAGTAAAATTACTGGGTGAGAAGCATTATAATTTATATATATATATGCATATACATATATATACACTCACAATGTTTTACATATGCATGTTTGTAATCATTCACATGTATACAGATTTGTATTTAGATAGTAGATGCTTAGATAGATGATAGATATTTATGCTTCTTTCAGCTTCCTTCCTTTTCTTTAGTAGTTTATTTTCTTTAGTAAAGATAAATAATTGTTAATGTATCCATTGATTTCTTCATTTCTCAAGAATATTCACTATAGAGAATGTATTAAATTTAGTTAGACAACAATGATTTAAATAAGCATAGTTAGAAATCCCAGTCAAATTAGATTTTTTTATTAATTATTTTTCTAATTTACTGAATACATGCTACATGGAAACATAACACAAGGTTTTTACATTTCTTACATGTTCTTACATTTACAAATTATTTAATTTGTTGTATTTGAAAATTCATATAGACCAAACATTTAAAAATGCATAAGAATGGGCAGATACTATGCCAATGAGTAATAGAACAAGTAATAGTTTATTAGACTAGCATTTTCTATGAGGCATGCTAGATGACTTTTTAGGGGGATAAAAATAATGTTCCTTTTGCTCTTTTAGGTTCTTGACTAGGATAACTGCAACCTCACCTCTCAATTTAAAAAAACAAAACAAAAACAAAAAACAGATTAACAGGAGAAATCCAAAGTTAAATATCATGCTTATCTCCCAAATGTGTGAAACCCAGGAAAACCAAATTACCTCAGATGGCCCAGGTCACCCCCTTAAATGCCATGTCTAGCTAGGGACAGAAAAAATAGTGTCGAGGGAAGGAATGACTGGTTTTAGGTCACCAGAAGAAGTAAGGCATAAAAAGGTGAAGTTATGCAGATTTAGATCATTACTTTCTCTACTGATAAAGAGTTTCTAGAGATTTAGTTATTCTCCCCTTCCTATTATAGAAAGTGTGACTCTTACAAATGAAGATATCCTTTAAAAATGTACATGTCTCTTAATAATGGGTGACTTTTTCTTCTCCTTTGTATGCAGTCTCAAAAATGATAAGAATGAAATAATTTTTATACAAAAGAAATGTATTTGGAAAAGGCAAATTCTGGTCCTCTTCAACAACATTGCTGTAATTTTAAGTATTATATTAAAATCAAATGCTGTTATTATACTTCCTACGTTGTATCACTTATTTGTTCAACCATCTACTTAGGACAGTTGAGTTGTTTCCAGTATATGACTCTTAGTAATTATCCACATGATCATATTGTATTAGCCTGGAATCTCTAGAAAGAAATAAAAAAAGAATATTTATACATGAAATTGACTCACGCAATTGAATAATAGAGGCTGAGAAACCTAAACTCTGAGGTCAGTCAGCAGGAGACCCAGGAGAACAAATGGTATAATTCAACATGAAAGACATAGTGTGACTATAAGGAAAACTGATGTGTAAATGCCAGTCTGAATCTGCATTGATGGCTGGAGCAGATCAATAGTCAAGTCAGGCAAAGAGATAACTTTTTCTTAATCAACATTTAAAGTCTCTTTGCAGACTTTAATAGATTGGATGATGTCTACCCACATTGGGAGGTCAATCTGCTTATTCCTGACAACAGAGTCAAATCTTATCTTGAAATAACCTCATAGACATACCCAGAAATAATGCCTAACTACATATTAGTGTGTCCCATGGCCCATCTGAAGTTGAAATGTTGAATCCAAGAATTAAAAAACTGATAATCATTTGTGCTAAATTACCTTTCGGAAAGTTTATATTTTTAATCCCTCACTATTTATGAAAATGTGATTCGTGAAAACTGGACTTATTTTGAGGAATGGAGCAATTTGACAGTTAAAAATGACATTTTGTGTGATGGATTAGTTTCTTCAAATAATGGTAAGACTATATACACCTATATGTCTATTAACCATCTTATTTTATTTTTGTAAAATGTTCTTATTGCTTTTACTCATCCCCTTATAGAGGCAATGGTATTGAAGGATGGCTCCCCTCCCCAAGAGCAGTTTTCCCTCAGTCGTGTCACTTTAGTATGTAGAAAGTGTCAATAAGGTCCTGAAGCCATCAAGAGATGCTAGTGCCATTATTTGACTAGCTAGAAGAATGAAGATTACCCAGACTTAGGGTCATTTCCAGAAATAGCCTTTATATCAGAGAAACCTACCTATAGACCAGGACAATTATCTAATTACAGTTTGGTTTAGCCATGAGTCACCTGTTCCTCATGATGTGAGAGCCCCTCCTCTCTCTTTGATGCTCCAAGCCCTGATCTCATTCATTAGTTCAAGAATAAAATACCCTTCGACTGTTCCAACAATCTGGAATGTATTGCCATATAGATTCCCCATATAGATATAATTGTGTCTGTCTTTGTTTTGAAGAAAAGTTTCAGGCAGAAATGAAGGTTAGCAGAAGCAGGTAGGCAGGAAGAGAGAGGCACTTCATTTAATTTTATTTAATTGTTCATCTCCATTACCTTCCTCTCCCTCCTGGTCTCAGGCTTCAAGGTCAGACACACGAGCTAACTAGAACTTCCCTTTTTGTCCTTATTCAATCATTATTTTTGAGCTTCTAACTCAGCAACCTCTGCTGACCTATATAAGTTTAGGGCTGATATCAACCTGGAAGGCCAATCTGAACTCTGCTACTATCTCTCCTTGTTGCCTGGTCCTCAATAAAAGACATTTTGCTTTTGCAAAAGCTGTGTCACAGTGTGTAGACTATCTGGGCACATCAGACAAGCCCACGTTCAGCAACAATGACTGAATTGTCCCCTGGAAAGTGCAGTTAGTGATTGTTATTATTAGCAACAGCTTGGCTTATTGTTGTGATATAATGTCACCTAGTCTATATGAAACCCTATTTGCATTTCTGGCTTACATAGTACTTGGCATGGCATGTTATTATTAAATCCAACTCATTGTATTCTATGTAGGCTATTTCCTCTTATCTTAAAAGGAAGCTTAATTTATAAAATACTTTGGGGAATCGTTTTTATGAACTTTGGTCTGAAAGTTATAATAACACTACAGTAAACTTGGAGATGCTACATATTGGTATTTTAAAACAGCTTATTCAATATTATCTATCATCATGTTTGAAAGACTACTGATAATTTTACTAATAAAATATTAATAATATCTAACATGATGTTATCAAAATATAAACATTTTTGCAGCTTAAATAAATCAGTGAGTTTTTAACAGCATGTAAAGTTCTCACATTTCTAGATTTCTGCAAGACACAACTTCCTGTACATCTTAGTGAAAGTGCTCAAAACAGTTTTCCCCATGAGTCTCAGAACTGGCCACTCTAGCATGCAGATTATTTTGAGTTACCATCAAAAGGCTTAAAAAGCAAAGGGAAGGCTCTTGCTCCAGCCCTAATCAAAGAAATAATCACCATTGTCTTAACTACTTAGAAGAATGAAGGTTGAGGGTATTACCTAGATATAGGTTTACCTGTAGAAATATCTTCTATCTGAGAAACCTACCTTGTTGCAAGGTAGACATGGGTCATCTTCCCCTTGTTATGTAGAGTCCTCTGCCTGTCTCCTTGATATCCCAGACCCTTAACCTATTCCTTAGTTCAGTATAAAAACCCTTTTCTCTCAAAATTAAAAAAAAAAAATCATAATATTTAGATTCCCTATGTCTAAGTTAATAAATTGATATTTTCTTTCTGACACCCCTTCTGATGCTAACTACTTTACCAGTCCAAGAAGAATCAAGAGAGGTAGAGAAATTCCCCTCTTTGTGCTCCTACATTAGTATATTCTTGACCTTTGAGTTTTACAAAGAGTAGGCTTTGGGCATGTAGAATTATTAAAATGTGGAGGTGGGGACAAGGAGAAGAGAGGAAATTTGGAGAGCCATCTCTTCTTCCCTCAGGACTGGAGTCTGCCAAAGAAATCAAGAGCAGATGCCAGCATGGAACTATGCAAAATTAGAAACAGATCCAATATCTTAAAGACCAAAGAGTCATACATTTATCATCTTTTGTAATACAGATCATGATTGAATAGTTTCAATAAAACTGTTCCATCATACCTCCTGGGTGGATTTAACCAGACTATTGAATTTGGAATAATGAAAGAGTAAAGGGAGTTGATAAAGTGGGAGTGTGTAGATTCCAAGTGGAAGCCCAGAGTACAAGGACATGTGAATAGAAATAGGGATCACAATGCCTGGATACTCTTATCTGTGCAATTTCTTTTCTTTCTGACAGGTTCTGGATTACTTTTCCCTACTGATCACCATCCAAATTTCATGATTCTACCTGAGAATTCTTAACTTGCTTAAGTTAGTGCCATAATGTTTATTGTCTTTCTCTAGGATTTTACCTTCTGTTCCTTCACAGGTCATTTTAAAAACTGAACATAGTTTCTTTGCAGAAACTCTTTTTTTTTTTTTTTTCCTTTGAACTTTGAGGTATTTGTCATCTTGATTATATCAGGATGCAAGAGAAAATCATCCTATTATCACCTAGGCTGGCAAATAATCAAGTACCTTGGACAGACTAATGAGAGAAAAAAAAGAAAGAAGTCTACCACGTCTATCTCCTGTATACCTGGGAGAAATGTAGTTAGACTGAGTAACTGACTGGTTTTAATCTCTCTCCTACATACCTCCTGAGAGAAAAAGGATTCTGGGGGCAGTGGTGAGGGGTGTGGAGGACAGACACTGAGATAGGAAGGGTTGAGTCAGCAATGATCAGGCCTTTATAAAGATTCAAGTTCTGCTTTCTCCACTGAGGAGTTGAAGAGCTTACGTGCAGTGAACATTGGAACCAGAATGTGAAATGTGGTGACTTCACTACAATGAAAAAACAAAAGGAAAGTATCTAGGCTGACACAAGGCTGGTGGCATTTGAAGCCAGGACTTGAGAGCTATCGCTTAGTCACCTCTGTGCCAGCCCAGAATATTACACCACAACTTCTGACTGCTGATAACCACGCATCTGCTACTGAGAGACTAGCTAACTAACATTAACTGACAAATGACCATAAAAGTTGCAGAAGTTTCCATGGGATCAGTCTCATGAACTCCTACAACCCTACACACAGGAGCCATGTACACTAGCATCTTTGGGACACTTTGCTGAGACTCAATGCTGGAGACTTCCCGTTGTGAGCTGTGCACTCCCAGTTAGTTATCCCGCCTCTCGGAGGTCATACCCTGGACTGCTGAGTGAGCTGGGTTAGTTCTGCTTCTGGTATGTTTAGAAGTGCGCCTGACCACTGCTGGTTACCACAGCCACGAGCTTTTACTTGTGACTGTGTATGTCGTGTGATGTGTGAATGTGTGATATGTGAATAAATTGAGTATCCAAAAGACAACATGATTGGTAATTAATTGGCCACTGATCGTGACAATAGGTCTTCTTAGTTTGGTGGCAGAGAGGCCCTGCTTCCAGAGAGAGATCTGTCATCTATACAAGCAAATGTCAACCTCCTCCAAGTTGTCAGAGCCCTTCGATGAAATAACATTTTTTTGCCAAAGATACAGATTTTGTTTTCTTACAATTCCTATTTAATTATATTTATTTATCATTTATTTTTTAAATTATATTTTATGGCAGGCATTCTTTGTAGTTGTAATTAAAGTCCTGAATAATTTTATGTGACTAGGACCTCTTTTTTTTTTTTTTTAAGGAAAGGTTCAGGCAACAATGAAGGCAACCTGGCAGGAAAAGTGAACATTTTTCTTTTAAATTGTGTTCATTTTGGTTCTTTCTTCCACCCAGGATACAAACTCGGGTCTTTAGGATGTTTGTGAATTTAGTTCCTTTGTAAGCAGCTGACCTGCTCATTACTCCACCAGGGAGCACTCAGATGCCTTCTTTTGCAAAGCATATTTTCTTATTTGTTATCAAGTTTTTGGTTTATATTTTTTTCTGGGTTGTAAGAGCTCTTCACACAGACTTACCATAAATTCTAGAATTAAAACCAGGACCAATTGGAGTATCACATGGGAGTACCACATGGAGGTGGGGTATGATCAGGCTGGTGTGGAGCTAGGATGGGGCGTTTTGTCAGGGAAGGTGTGTTTGACGCTGCTAAACCAGGGCAATCCCATTTAAACTAGGAGGTATGGTGTAGTAATGTCATCTTTCCGAATTCTAGATACAAGTGGTACTGCTGCAGGCCCAACTTGCTCAAGGCCTGAGCATAATGCTTCCCTACTTACTGACCCAACAAGAGACCAGTAGCAGGGACAGACTGACAAAATGGCAGAAAGAGTTCAGTGACTGTATAGAAGATTACATCAGTGCAATTAACCATTGATTCCCAAGCATAGATTATAACACAGTTTAGTCCTCTAGGAAAGATCATCTAAACTGATTCCAGAAAACAGATGGTGGTCTGTTCAGGGTGTGGTGGGGAGGTTCTGTCCTATCCTCAAGGATATGGAGGCTTGAGAGATATTATCCCTGGTGTCTGACCTTGGGAGGAGATTGTAAGGATGTGGCCTGCTTCACTGGGCCTACAAAAGACTTTGCTGTATGGGAGTCAAAGGAAAATTTCTCCCACTTTTCTGAGGTTCTTCATAGGGAGGATGAATAAACAAATTAACATTAGGCAAGATTAGTAAGAGAAAAGCCCAAGTTTAATAACGTATGTATGAAGAATTTACATGGCTGTAAATTCTAAGGTCACTGGGAAGACACGTGTTTTATATCCTGAACTGAAAAATGGAAAGAAGACCTGGGGTGTCAGTGGAGAAAGAAGGGCATCATCATATGGCAAGAAAAAATGATTCAGCGTCACTCTAAAAGTAAAGACAACTTTCCCTTTCTGCATTTTTCTAGAGAACAGGGACAAAAAAAATAAAACCACTTCTATATTAAAAACATAGAAACTCAGGGAGTGACAGATAGTCTTCTTTGATTAAGGAAGGGATTAAATGGTAAAAAGAATAGGATCTTCTCCTTTGCCTCTGGTGCTTCCTCCACTGTCCTTGGTTCTTCTTGTCAGTGGGGCATCCAAAAGAGCCCAATTCTGAGAAACACGGGGCCTTCTGTTTTAGCCCCTATATTATATGGATATTTTTGCTATTCTCTCTTCATTATTGAGTTTCTGAATAGGATGTTTTAATGAGCAATATAATTACAATGAATAGATGATAGATAATAGATATTTTTTGAAACCAATACATTGATTTGGGACTTCTAACCTCCAGAACTCTGAAGGAGTAAATTTTTGTTGTTCTAAGACATCCAGCTTGCAATAATTTGCTATGGTATCCATTATCAACTAATACACATGCTTCACAAAGTTTTACACGATCTCAGTTCCTGATTTCTTCAATGAATTTATTTTTTGTCATTCTTTTCATACTTCACTGTGATGAAGGGAAGGTGAGCCAGGAATGAAGTCAAACAGACATAGACAGACAGGAAGGGAGAGGAAGAAGAAACATTTTAATCTGCTAGTTCATCTTGGTTGTTCCCACTGGAGATGTCCTGGATCCCCAAGACATAAACCCGGGATTTTGGAAGACATGTGGACTTTGCCCAACCACAAATTCACCAGGGCACAGCAGATAATTTTTTCAGTGATAATCCTCTCCTTTTCTGTTAGCCTTATCCATATTTGATGATTGCAATGCCAATGTTTTAAATCATATGCCAACCAGGATGATTACAATTCAAGGGTCAATGGGTAACCAGAGTGGATGAGAATTAGAGACATTAGAATATTAATACAGTGCTTGTGGGAATGTAAAATGATGTGACTTCTTTGGAGAAGACTGTGTCAGTTCCTCCTAAGTTAAACATAGAGCTCCCACTTTACCCCAAAATTCTACTTTTAAGTCTATACCCAAGAACAATGAAAATATATCTTCACAAAATAGGTTGTATGTCAATGTTCAAAACAACATTCTTCATAATACCCAAAAGGTTTAAACAATTCTAATTGCCACAGATGCATGGGTAAACAAAACATGCTCTGTTTCGATAAGAGAATTCTGTCGAACAATAAAAAGAAATGACATACTGATGCATGCTAGAACATGAATGACACTTGGAAAGAATATGCAAGGTGAAAAATATCTGTCACAGATGTGCATTCTAAGCATAGTAAATGGTCAGATTAAGTAAATCAATAGAGTGGGTATACATATGCATGTGTATGTATATAATTCTTATTTTTATTTATTTATTTTTTTAAAGCAAAGGTACAGGCAGGAATGAAGATTAACAGGCAGACCAGAATAGAGAGGAAGAAGAAGCACTTAGAGCTTTATTTATTTTATTTAGTTATTAATTTTGGTTGTTTCTCCAGGCCCCAGATCTTGAACTGCTAAACCTCTATGACACCAGGGTGTGGCAAGATATCCAAAACATTGACGGCGGAAACCATTGCGCAACTTGTTGTACATACTAAAAATCATTGAATTATATACTTGAAATGGGATTATTGTATTTATATGAAGTATATCTCAAAAACAGTCATTGCAAAAGAAAAATGTATCATGGTTAAAATCTCTGCAGGTCTTGTCATGTATTAGTCTAATTCCTTAATGTATGGTAACTTTGATAGTCTAGTCCTGAAGTCCGAGCTCTTAAACTCAGTGTTTACCGTTGTGTCATTCTTTCCTTCTAGCTTACTAATTATACTAAGTGGAAAAATATCGCAGTGTGGAAGGAGGATCCAAAGTTCAAGAAAAGGGTTCAATCCAAACAGCTAAATGAAAAGCCACTACTAATCAGACTTGCTGAAAAAAAAAGGAAAAATTTGAAAACACAAACAAATTTAAATAAATTCTGATATATGCATATAGAAAAATAATGAGTCTACTGCATTATTGTAATGAGTATTATTTTATGCAAAAGGATCATTTTTGCATAAAATATATTTAAAAATTTACATTATATTAATTTAATGTATGACAAGCATAAATAAAAATGACCTAAACTAAAATACAGAAAAATAATATATATATATTTTCTTGAGCCATCCAGACGATGGGGTAATAAGAAAAGATACATAATAAAAGAAATCCCAAATATAGCTTTTATAAGAGCAAATGTCTTATTCATCCATTCTTTATAAATATAACATAATTCAGATCTTACAAATACTTACAAATAATTAGGAGAAAAAAAGACTACATAAACCTTTAAAATTAATAGTTATCAGAGTAGAAAAGATAAGAACTACCAAGAAACATTTGACAACTAAAATAAAAACTAAAAACAAAACAAAACAAAAACAGAAGTCAAATGAAAATATAACAAATACATCAGATATTAAAATGAAAAAGTCTTAAGCTTAAATAATTTAAACTTTCAGATTCTGTGAATTAATATGTATCCATACGCCTATCATATAACAGGGGCATTAGAAGGAAAGTAGCACACAAAGGGTGAACTAAATGTCGTTAGATGAAAACTTTCAGGCTAATAAAATCTCAAAGTAAGAAAGAAAGAAAGAAAGCAGATATGACAATATTAATAACACAGAAAGTCATTTTTGAGGTGAAAACGATTCAAAAGGACAAAGAGAAACATTTTATAATTATGAAAGGTAAGATCTCTAAAAATGATCGAATAGTCATAAGCCTTTTATAGTCAAGAATATAATAGTGAAATATGTAAAGTAAAACCTGTTTGAACTACAAGGTGAAGTTGGAAAAAATCATACTCACAATGAGGAATTTTAATATACTTTTCTCTAAGTTTAAAAACTTTGAGAGAGTCATACTATGAGAAATTACAAAGAAACAGGGATTCATAAAGTTTAATATGCATGATATAGTATAAAATCTATGCCAAAGAGAAACATAATTTATGAGTATACAGACTGTGGTTTAAAACATTAAAATACAGAAAAAACTATTTCAAAATTATAATGTGGATATGTCTCATATTCTGGTCATAGTTCAATTCAATATTTTAAACAGCAAAAGTACCAAAAAATGCACAGCCCAAAATAAACAAATATCTACTGAGTCTACAAAAAAGCAAAATTCAAATTAAACACTAGATGTGAAAACTTACAAAATAAAACATAAACCTGCACATAACCTCAGAACTGAGACCAAAGTAATATTTAAACTGCAGTGCCTGTTTACTCTCATGAGGTGATCAAGGAGAGGCACTGACAAAATCTCCAGGAGCAGAGTAGTGAAAGGAAAGATTTACTGTTTCCATTTTCCAAAATCATGATACTACTCCCCAGAGTCAACTTCCTTTTTGTTTTCAGCTCCTTCTGGCAATTTTTCTGTACAACTCCAGAAGACACATGTACTTTTTGCTTTGACAGTCTGAGAAACATCTGCTATTTACCTCATCTTTCCTGAGTGACTGAATGAATGAATGAATGAGTGAATGAACAAGCAAGTATATACACAGAAGTTGCCTCCTGGTTGGAGGTACAAACTCTTCAGGAATAAGACATGAAAGCCTCAACACTTACCCATGTAAAGAGTACAAAGAGGGCTAGCCCAGCCATAAACACCACTGACCATAACCCAGGGACATGGGCCTGCAAAATGGTCAGAGATCTAGATTTAGAGGGAGAGCCACTAAGTTAGGAATGGGTGTTTCCAAAAGTGACATTTCAATGATGTAAAACACTATTGAAAGAAGAACTAGGTTGAAAAGACAATTGATATGGAAACAGAGGCTCTTTGATGAGCCTTACAGAAGGAAAAAGTAAATAAAAGTGTTTAAAAATGGAAGAGGAGCTGTTGTAAATTTGCTGGTGAATTGGGGAATTAGGAACACTGTATGTCGAAGTTAAGCTGTGAAATGAAGCAAAGTAGACTGTCCTGAGACACCTGAGTATCATCAATGAGTGTTCAATATCATCTGCTGAAGTGAACTACACAAAAGTTTAGTTTGTTACATTATTTTCTTCAAGTATTGATCCACAGGTTGTTCCCTGAAATGAAATAATGTGATTTATTTAATTCAAATAACATTTATGGAGCACTCATTATGCAAAAAGCACTTATCCCAGTTATTATTACATATTTCATGTGACCTTGGGAATTTGAGTTAAAGAGGAAGTTTCATTCTGTTTCTGAAGGTCTTTTAATACCAGAAGCGTAACAGCCAGTTAAGTATGTTATGAACTACAGGCTATAACAGAGCTGACTTTAGGCAGATCCCACTTTCTTCCTGAGGAGGAAAGAGATGTTGCTGGACCCCTAGGATCAAAGTACCTGAATGCTCAGCATTAATATTTAGCATGGACGCTGCTGGCTCTAGTACTTAGCTTTTCCCATTGCCACAGAATCTCTTGGAGCACAAGCAGGACTTCGCTTTCCCGTGATGTTTTCAGCAGAACTGCATTCTCCATGGGGGGTCTTTTCAAACAGGAAATAGAGTTCCTGGAGGGAATTGTACAGTTTCTTAAAAAGATGCATCTAAACTTGCTAATACAGATGCTTTTACAAAGAATTGGGAGTGAAAAGGTCACTCAGAGCAGCATTAAATGCCTGACCTTTACATTTGGTTCTAAATTATCCCGTGATTGTACAGAGACACCAGAAGCACTCATTGTGAGCTTATTAGAATGCCTAGGGATGGAATCTTGCCCAGTGCTAAAGCAGCAGGTAGCTACACTTAATGTTTTTATCTACATTTTATTTGGTATTACCACTGGGAAATGAAATGTTAGAAGATGAAATTTGCTGAGAGATTGTTTTATTCAAGCATGTGGTAATATCACATATATAAATATCTTTCTCTGAAGGGAAAACGTGGGCAATGAGAAGACTTTTCACCACAGCTGGACTTGTTTGACTGCCCTAGAGTTTAAAGCTAAATTAGAAGCCTTTGAAGTTATCTACTCCTTAATTTTTATTCTAAATGCTCCTCCCATTCATTTAATCAGAAAATCTCCATCTGTTCCTCACTCCTTTTCATATGATTGCTTTGTCTCTTGAAATAAAGAAACCTTCAGTTAGATCACATTGGGTTGGGACCAAAAGACCATCTTCCAGGACTTTGTAGTTAAAAAAGAACTTGAATGATTGGGATGTAAGCTCATTTGTCTCTATCATTATCATTATCAAATAATGATAAATATATCAGTAGATAGTGGGAAGAATTCTTTAACCCACATATACTTTCTGTTATATCTTGAGGCTATATCCCCAAATGTATTCTCTACTATATAATAGAGTAGAGAGGTAGGGGACGTTAAAGTTGACTTTATAGATAGATCAGTTTTTGTTATATTTCAAACGGCTGTAAAACTCAGTGACTGAAAGCAATGAACATTAGTATGTTTCATGATTTTGAACAAGCGTCAATGGGTTGGATGATCTAAGAGAAAATCCCATTAACACATCTGAATTCTCAGTTGGAGGTCTGAGTCACCTGAGATATTAGAACAGTTGGAATGATAATTAGAACAAAGACATGGCCTGGGATGCTCCAGAAATTGAGGATTTTCAGGTGATTGCAGAGGGGTTCCAACAAGAAAATAAAATTGTCAAAGTACAATCACTTTTTGAGTTCCTGTTTGCACCAAATTTGCTGAAAGCTCACTAATCAAAAGTCAGTAAAGCTCACTTGAACAAACTCAAGAGTTAGTGTTGGATGGGTCCTCTCCAAGGCATAGACACAAGGAGGAAAATAAAGATTTTCTACCACAATAGGTTAGTAAATGAAGACTCAGAATTAACCCCTGGTATACACATGCCCAAAAATATGAAATAAAAAAGATGCCCATTAGCTAGTGTTTTTTTAAGTAATTTCTGTGAAAATCACACAATACATATTTTAGGTCTTGCAGATAAAATAGTCTCTTTGAAATCGTTAAAGTCTGCTATTATAGCATTAAACAAGTTAGACGACATGTAAATAAATGAGTGTGGCTTTGCATCAATACAACATTGTTTACAAAAGCAGGTGGTGGGCCAGAATCTGCCTGCTTACTGGGTTTTGCCAACCCTTGCCAGAACTACCTATTCTGGTCATTGCTGCTGTACAATAAATCAACATAAATCTAGCTTTTTAAAATTATGTCTCATAGTATGGGTGGGCAGGGAATTTGAGGAGGAATCTGCTGGGGACTTCTAGCTCAGGATTTCTCCTGCAATTACTGACATATGGTGCCTGCACTGATGCAGAGGTTGCCTCTTGGCATGGGCCAATTAGTCTTCCCCACAAGACGGCAACTTTGGTGGTATTGAGTTGCTATGCCAGCCCAGAGCTCCTGTGACAGTTTTCCAGCCAGTAGAGGGTAAGCCAAACTCTATTTCATAATTTAGACTCAGTACTCACACTCTGATACATTCATTGTGTTCTGTTGGTAACAAAGGCCACACACAGTGAAAACAATGGGAATTAGATCACACAGCCTGATGGGAAAGTGTCAAGTTTTTACAAGAGTATGAGGGATAGAGGTGTTGTTGGGCAAACTCTGGAAAACAGAGTCATAACGTACTGGGTAGGGATAGGGTTTTTCATGATGACATATGTGAAGCAGATGACAAATAGAGCTAGTATGGAAACAGCAAAACTATCAAGTGACTGAAAAAGCACATATTTTGCATTCAATGGGAGTCAAGCTTAAATTCTGGTCCTGACATTCACCACACCTTTATCCATCAGCCAAAAAAGAATTGGGTCCCCAGTTTAAAAAGTACTTATAGATATGACTTGAATCACTTTGATTCTAATTTCTTGAGGTAAAGTAATCCTGTCTCAGTATGCCACTGTTTTTTTCTAGGTGTTGAATGTTATAGGTGATAATATGCTTCATCCATTTCCTAGGACAAAGAAAATCTTGAATAAATATTAAAGTAAACTGGTAACTGATGTTTTTTTCACTTTTCACTTTTTTATTGAGGTAGTTTGATTTGCAAAAACATTATGCTTTGGGTGTACAGGTTTGTTCAGTCTTCAGATATGTAAGCATACACCATGGCAAGCTGTCTTTACTGTTAACATTGTGAAGTCACAGGGGAGAATTTCCCTTGCCCCTTTGAGGTTCTTCTTGGGTATTTTGAGCAAACACATTAGGAGAAAATATGTACATTCAATTACATGCTTATGGAGAAATTTCATGGCTCTAAATTCTAGAATAAATGAGAAACTGAAGGTTTTTATCCCTGAACTAATGAGTGGGATAGGAGTCGGGGGCATCAAGGAGAGAAGAAGGGTGTCCTTCACTTACAGAGGCTATTCATGTTGCTTTCAAAATAAGAATGAATTTCTCAGATAGAGAAGTCATTTTTGCAGGTAACCCTACATCTGGGTAATAGTCCCAATCTGCATTCAGGGATTTGATTCTCCTGTTAGGAGAAGGACAAGAATTTATTCAGCCTCCATTTCTTCCCGAGGCCCAACTGACCTCAGCGCAAAATAAATTGCATATCAGAGTAACAAGTCCTGAGGAGGCCAGGTCAGAGAATCCTGAAGGTATCCTTTCTGAGTAGCTTTGCCATGTTACTTACAAACTATAATTCTAAAAATAAAATCAAAACCAAAATTCTATCAGATGATACAATTCTCTGAGTTTGGTTAATAGTGGGAAAAAATTGAAATCTGAAGATAATCTTCTACTGTAGAATCATCAGAGTAGAGTCAGAATAAGCTAAGTTCACCTTCTAGCAGATCTCCATAAATAACAAATAACTAAGTGCCTGTCCAAAAGGACTCTCTTTAAAAAAATGAGTTTACTTCCTTTCTACAGTAGAGAGACAACATACATGAATTAAAACAGACTTTTCCAAACTGAGTCAATAATAAATAAGAAACATCAAACTACTCTTTGACACATATCTGGTTAATTACCTTTTACAAAGGGTAAGAGCTTCCCAGTATCTAATATTATTCCAATTAAAGCTTGTAAAATATGTTTGGACATAAATAACACTCTAAATGCTAAGTAATAACAGTACTAGCAGTGTTTTATAGTTCTGAATAGCATTTACATTAATCGGGAGGAGGATTAATGTTTACAACAGAGAAGAGAATATATGAATTTTATCACAGCCAGAAAAGGCAGAATGTTTGATGTTACACAATTTTTAAATCTATAAAACCTACCTTATTGATTGTGTAGTTTAGAATTTTTATAGTCTTTCTAATTTTTTGACCACCGAGTTTGTCTTAGATTGAGGGAGATATTTTGAAGTGTTCTATTGAGATTTGATTTCTTGTTGTTCTCTAGAAATTTTTGCTTTATGAAAGCTGTCACTGTGTTAATTGGATGCATAAATATGAATAACTAGTATTTCTTTATGGTAAATTTTAGACTTAAGCATCATGAAATACTCTTCTTTATCATTTTCTTAAAACACTCCCTGGACTTAAACTACATATGAATTTTGTGACTTCTTTTTTCTTTTGTGTGCTACCTATTATATTTTTCTTTTGCTTTTTTAACCCTCTCATTTTTTCCATTTTTCCCAATACATACTGTTATAATTTTTCTGTTAGTCAAACTGAAACCTTTTAAATCTGGTTTTCTTAGTGAGTTGCGTCTATCTGCAATATTCATTCCTCTTTCTCTCAGATTATTTGCATGATGTGGCATTGGCATTGGCATGTTTTATGAAATCCACTATGCAGTTGATCTATTTGTGATCATTTTTGTTTAAAGCTTGATGTTAAAATTATTTTTGTTCTGATTCTGTATTGCATTTGTGTGAAATACTATTTAATAATAATTATGATTCTCTCTTTGATGGGGAAAGTTGTATAGTCAATGGATTTCCTACTATAAACAAGATTGAGGTTAATTAATAGCTTTTTTTTTCATCCCTCTCCACCAACATCTAATTTGAAGAAAATACTCTATAATTTCCAGCTAATCTCTATTAATTTCCATTAGACAATCTGATGTTTATTAAACTTTTTATATACTTTGCCCATCGCCCCTCCCCTGATTATTTTTACATTGCCATAGAATACAACTATTACATGACCTAAATCAATTAAAATTGGAGTTTAATTTTATTGCTATAAAATGATATAAATTTAATTCTCAGTTCAAGTTCCATTACAATATCAACCTGGTCATTTTTATTAACCCTACTTTGTTTCTTAGTAGTTTCTTCAGGAATAGTCCAACAAATAAATTGTTTTGCTGGTTTAATTAATGTGCCCTTTATACATGAGAATTAGTTTTCCAGAATAAAACTTTTACTCACAGTTTCAGTTTGAATGTTTTACACTGTATTAGTTCATTTTCTTATAACTCAAGATATTATTGCAGAAAGTAGTGATTTTTTTTTTCTTTTTATTAGGCCCTAATCGTTTCAAAACTTGTGTCTCGGTTTTGATTTGTCTGGGTTGAATTTCTAGGTTATGCAAAGTACCCTTTATTGTATATTTTTCAAATATATTTAATCAGCTGAAATCTTTCTTACAGTATTAAAATATTTGTGCATGTTCAAATTTATTAAATTTATTTTTTCATCTCCTTTATTTCTTTTGTTCATTTAAAGAATTACCTCCTTTTATTTTTCTATTTATTTTAGGATTGTTATATTATTGTGATATTTGTATTTTAATCATTTATGCACTGAAATTAATCATTATTTTCTGATATTTTAGCTTTTTTTTCAAATTTTCTTTTTCTTATTTCACTGTTTAAATTTTTTTCTTTTTGTATTTCTTTATTTTTGTTCTATAATATCCTTCATTTGGTTTTTTTATAAAGTTTGTTTTAAACTTTCTGCATTTTTAACTGTTTTTTATTAGTTGTAGGGAGTTTTTCTGCTTTGTGTTTTTCTATTTGGAAAACAAAACTGGAAAGTGTATTGTGTGATGCTCATTTTTAGGCAATGCAAGTTTTCCTGCATATTTAGGAAGAAGTGGGTTAAGGTAAGTTTTCTAGTTCAATATTTTTAAATATGACTCTTCTGTTGTTTTTATAAAGTGATAAAGTCTGATCTCCCTCCATTCTCTACTTGTATCCCCTCTCTCTTTTCATCTGTTGTCTCTCTAGAGCTCAGTTTGTGTTGGACAGCTGATTAGGAGGATGTCAAATTCTCAGTTTGCGGCAAATCTCTTGAATTTTCCTCTACACCCTCTTACACAATTTATAATACCAAGAGGCTGTGTGACCGTGGGTGGTCTCTAAGAGTATATTTTCGGAGGGTGGGTAGGAATAGTTTGCATGTTTTTGACTTTGTAATTTTTCTAAATACTTTTTTTTTCTGATTGTGTGATTTATCCACTAATTTGTGGAAGTCGTGATTCAGGTAAATCTCTAAACTACTCAACTTCCATCATCCACTTAAAATTATTTATTTTTCTCTCTAAAGCATAAACAACTTTGAAGAAACTTGACTCTTTTATTCTTAAAGTTATGTTTCAAGATAGAACAACAGGGATAATTTTAAATGAATATATTTTTTTCTATTTTCTACTCAAGAGTTTACCCTTTTAGCCAATGATGGATTCAAGCCTTTATCTTGAGCTGTGTAGATTGTGAGAAGGGGCAGTGGAAGTAAATTGATCAAAATTCAGTTGGGAAGACTGAAAAGAACATGAATTTGTCTTAATAAAGTACATTGTTTTAGCAAGAGTTTTCAGTGAGTCTGCCTCAGGAGGTGAAATGTTTGACTCCTTGCTACGTGACCATCTTCCTTCATTCGTCACTAGAAGAGCAAGAGTTAGATGTTACTTTTCCATAAAGTCATGAATTATTTGCTGTAAGAGGCATGAGCTTCTCTTCAATTTCTATCACTTCCCTTTTGTCATGAGAATTTTATTATGATTGATGGTTTGTAACATCTCTCTGACTGTCTCTTAGTGTTGGAAGTGAAAAAGGAAAATTATAATTACTAGTGACAACTATCAGTTCTTTCTGGAGACACATCAGCCAGATCAAAGAGTTCCATGAGTCTCTTTTGGTCACTGTTCATGAATGGAAGTCTGAGAAAGACGTTGACTAGTATATGATTACATTCTAAGTGAACTTGAGAATATAATAAGGAGATTGTCAGAGAAAAATTAGTAACATTTGTATGAAACCTATTAATTGATCTGCACCCTGGAAAGGTGAAGGAAATTTTTTGACCTTTGCCAGTTTCCCTAAAATAAGTATCTATTACAAGAAACAAGTCAGCTGACAAATGCATAACAACTCTAGCATTGTTTATAGGACCATAAGTTAAAAAGCCCTGTTCATGAAGTCACCAACATAATCTTACTTACACAAGCAAACACATATACATATACAGATATCTGTATATGTATATGTGTGTGCATACATATTTTTCTTAGATTCCAAAATGTAACTGTTCTCCAACAAGCAACTTTCATTCCAAATTTGCCTCATTTTCAAGGACTGTGTTTTAACTTTGGAAGCATCAAACATCTGTAAAAAGTACTCTACACAGATTTGCAAATTAAGTTTGTGATTTACTGCGATGTGCAACGTATTGCACTAGACACTTGGAAGTATACTGATTATTTTCCTTTCTGTTAAACCTGAAAAGCTGTGAAATTTCAACTGTGAATGCATTAATTGGTTTGTGGCATATCTTGTATTGACAAAAATTTGGTTGTTCTGAATTCATATACTACTATATAAATATATATTTCATTACTTAACTATATTATTTTAAGCAAAACAAAAGATAAAAGAAAGCTTTGTCTAATAACATGTCTATGTTTTCTTATAATTTCCCTACTTCTTATAGCATGTAATTTTATTATTTTTTTAAAAAATATAAAGAAATAAAACAAACAACAAGAAAGGTTTTTATGAGATCATATAAGCATACACCAGAAGGTAAAAAGTGTAGGCAAATTGTCTAAAGGCAGTTGATTGCCTGGTGAATGATAAACTTGACTGTCAGCGGTAAACTTAGTGCAGAGTATATACAAATGTTGACTTATAATGATGCACTCATTGAACCTATATAATGTTACAAAACAATGATATATCAACAAAGTAAAAAAAAAAAAGAAAGAAGTCTAAAAAGGTTGAATAAAAGTATATGTAACTCATTTAATTGGAAGAAAGTTTATTGATACTCTAGAGTTCATGAATTTAAAATCATGAATTTTATAGACTTATATTTTATACTTTAAGGTAAAACTTGGTTATGAACTCAAATGCAGAAAAGGAATTTGGTCTTAGTGCCAATTGTGTAAAAATTTGCATGAATAAATGTATTGGATACAAACTATTTTGTAAATGGTGACCACCAATGGCCTGTCACAACTTGGGAATGCAGTGTTCTGCTCTCCTTTGTCCTCTAAAAACGTAGATGCCCGCTAAATACCAAAATGAGTAGAAGCAGTGGTCAGGATCGAGGGTGGTATTTAAGTGGTATAATAACAACGTAGTCTGTCTTACAAGATAGTGTGATTTTTCAAACTATGAATTCAATTTCCTATATTTCCTCCAAAGGAAAAACAAGTAACTCTCAAACATATAACTGGAATAGTATGCAAAATCCTGAAAAAATTGTAGAGACATGCTGAGATTTTGTTTTATGTCAGAATAAAAATGAAACAAATGATCAAAGTAAAAACTAAAAATATTTCCACATCTTTAATACAATTACTAACAAAGATAAAAGTCTAGGTACTGTGGGGCATTTACTTCTCCATTTAAGGTAAACCTCTCTTGGGAACTGACTTACAGATAATCATTGTAAAATGCAGTTTTGCTCCAAAGACCTATTGGATTTATGTGGGTCTTGGTTAGCTTCCTAATATTATCTTCAAAACAATCCTGTTTTATCACAATCTTATGCTTTACGATTTAAATCTTGGCATTTTTTCTTCACATTTGGGGCTCAAATACTTTTTTTTCTGTGTGAAAAACAAATTCCACTTTAATTTAATATAGAAACTATGAAGTAAAACTATTAAGAAGAAATACAATAAATAATGAAAGCTCTGAGAGGTTCTATGAACAGTTGAGTGATATAGCATTCATTTGAGGGTTATAAAATTAAGACTGACTTACCCCATTTACTTGGTCTAATATCCAAAGCAATTTCTGCAGTCAAAATTATGCCAATTAATAAAAAAGATTATCTTTAAAATATGTACAATATTTGAAAAAGCTCATCATTCTTCAACTCCATTTTAAAATATTTCATTTTAAGAAAAATTTTGGCTTTAACATGTGACATAAGTTCAATACCTTTTAAATGATTCTTAATTACTCCTTTGTACTATTCCTATTAAAATTAATTTCAGAGTGTAAATAGACTATGCAATCACTACAAAAGTTCAAATAAGTATTAACCAAACTGCTGATATTTTGATGTATAGAATGAGAGTGGATTTAACATAACTATGCAGTCTTTTAATCACATTGAAACTCAATAATTATATTCATTCATGCAAAAATATACATTGAAAAATTATACATTTACCACTGTTTTTCAGGCATTGTTCAATGCACACAAGATATATTAGTAAAAATGAATAATCACACTTAAGTTCCTTGTGAATCATGTATCCTATTATACTAGAAGCAATAGATATTCAACTTAAAAAATTAGGGTATTTCACACTTTTAAATGATGATAAGCAATTAAATAAAAAATAGAAATTATAAGATCAAAAAAATGTTTAACAATGGGAATGGGAAATTCTGCGTAATAATAAGGGAAGCAAATAGGTTGATCTATTTTGGAAGGTTGATCTACCTTGAAAAATGATATCTAAAGAGAAACATTCAGGTGGGGAAGGCACTTTTATGACTCTGAGGAAAGACCATTGTGGGCAAAGAAACTGCAGAGACAAGCATGCACAGTACAAGTGTTCTAGTGTGTCTGAGGGCCAGCAAGAAGAGCAATATGGTGGGAATAGAATGAGATAAGACAGGAGTGAGAGAAATGACTTTATAGAAATGTAACAAAAATATCTAGGGCAGGTAAAAAGGTGAGTCTAGAGGATTTGAACATAAGAATGCTATTATTCAACCTATATTTAAAAGGCACTTTGTTGAGACCGATGATAAGGGGAAGAGTAAAAGCACAGAGACAAACTAGGTGGGTATTCAGTGATTCAGAAAGGAAATGGTGGCATGGAAACTGAGAAGTGTAGAAGAAGATTGTCATCCTTGCCTACTACATTTTCCTTACTCCTAACATTTCATACTTGATTCTAACATCCTAATATTTGTTAAATCTATACCCTTATTTTGCACCATTTTTCTAATACATTAATGGCCTCATTATGTTTATGGACTTTCAAAAATAGCTTAGCTGATCTTATTTATGGACATTTAAGTTATTTCCAGTATTTTTCACTTAGAGACAATGTTGAAGTGAATACTTTCATGTAGAAATATATTTGCAAGTGTCTGCCAGCAGGTTATAGAATATATCTAAAAAAGTGATATTGGATCAATACAAATTTGTGTTTTGCTTGTATTTTACTTTCTTCTTTTTCTCCTTCTTCTCCTCCTCCTCTTCCTCTTCCTCTTCCTCTTCCTCTTCCTCTTCCTCTTCCTCTTCTTCTTCTTCTTCTTCTTCTTCTTCTTCTTCTTCTTCTTCTTCTTCTTCTTCTTCTTCTTCTTCTTCTTCTTCTTCTTCTTCTTCTTCTTTCTTCCTGTTATTTTTACTTTTTCTAAAGAAGTAAATGTTTACCTCCCAGTTTCTGTAGATTAGGAACATGGGTATGTTTTGAGTTCAAGAACTTATGCGAGGTTGTAGTCAGACTGGTCACAATTGTAGTTATTGGAGATTAAACTGTAATTGGAGATTCTACTCCAATATAATTTGACCATATCTCTGTCATAGGAGATCACAGTTCTTTCCACATGAACACGTGGAGGGCTTCAGTATCACCAGAGTCTCCAGTGCAAGCGATCGAAGCTAGTAAGACAGAGTTCCAATGTTATTTATGACACAGATAGCTACCTTTTCTGATGTTTTTCACATGTTTGTGTAGATCCAGGTTTCCTTCTGGTGCATTTCTTTCTGTCTCTAGAATGCTCTGTAAGATACTTTGTAGTTAGGATTTAATGGCAATTAATTTCTCAGCTTTTGTAAATCTGAAACACATAGTATCCTTCCATTAAAAAGATATTTTCAAACTATGACATTCTAGATTGATGGTATTTTCTTTCAGTACTGAAAAAATGGTGTCTACTATATGCTCACCTGAACTGCTTCCAGCAAGAAATCTGCTATTATCCTTATATCGTTCTTCTATTTAGAAGGCATTTTTCTAACAATTTTTAAGATTTTTCTTCATTAATAGTTCCAAGCAATTTGATGTGGTGCAATTTTGTTCATGTTTCTAAGCTTGCATGTTTTTTTAAAAAACTAGTTAGCTTTGTAAACATAGGGAATGCAATTATAGAAACCTTTTTAAAATGTCACTGTTAAACCTAGTATTTATATGAGTACTGTGTTTATTTAAATTATTTTTTTATAATGGGTCATATTTTCTTCCATCTTTGCGTGCCTACTGATCTTTGACTGGATGCCAAATTGTGAATTTTAACTTGCTGAGTGCTAGATATTTTTGAGTTTTTAAAAGTTTTGAGCCATGTTCTGGAATGTATTAAATTTACTTGGAAATGGTTCTATTGGAGTTTGGTTTTGTGACTTATTAAGTGGGACTGGAGCCATGCTCAGTGTAGGAGTAATTCTTTTCTGTGACTGAAGCGAAAATATCCATTACTCAGTGCCCTACGAATCATCGAATTTTCTAGTCTGGCTTGTAGAAACCATATTATTCCCGGTCCTTTGCAACATGGGATATTCCTTCCTCTAATTCATCCATGAGGATCTTATTCTAGCTTCAGGTATTCTCACTTGTATATGCCAAGCATTAATTACTTTGCTAACTATTTGATAAGGAAACTTCAGATTTTCCCTTGAAACACCCAATATGGACAACCAACTAAAAAATTAAGTGTTTCTTCCTCCTCTCTCTTCCTGCCCACTTATTAACCTTCATTCTTGCCTGCACCTTTCCTTAAAAAACAAAAAACAAAACAAACAAACAAGCAAACAAAAAAACTGTCCTCAGTATTCTCTCCTGAAAAATCTAACAACTATATTGGTATCCCTAGAATCTCAGATCTATATACTCAAATGAGGAAGTCAGTTTGGTCTGCCTGAATTGCCTTCACTGTGTCCTTCCTTCTTTTACCCCATCTGCACTGAGGAAGAATCTTCATCATTTCTTCCATAAAATTTAAATATTCTAATCCATTTCCCTTTCTCCTTCAAAATATAATCCATGAGTGACTCTATTGTAAACTGTAGGTAAGAATTATATTCTAAAAACATAAACTTTATCACACCGCACATGAACTTAAAATCTATCAAAGTCTCCCATTTCTTTCAAAATACAGCTGAACTTTAAACAATGTATGAGGTTAGGGTTCACTGAAACCCTTGTGTAGGCAAAAACCCACATAGAAATTACAACCATCCCTCTATATATTTGGGTTAGTCATTCAGAAACCAACCAATATCCCTGGTTGAATACGTGAATACGGAATCTGAGGACAGAAAAATATCTGCAAGTGAATGCATGCAGTTCAAGCTCATGCTGTTCAAAAGTTAGTTGCATTATTCAAACACTGATATATAATTACATATCAGTGTTCAGACTATACCACTCTTTCCATAATCATCACTGTTATCCCTGCATGAAATTTCCACCGATAAAAATGGAAACATCAGCATATCATGCTCTAAGAAACCTATCTTCTATTCTTTTTTGCTTTGCCTGGATTCAAACCCTCTCTCCAATGTATTTCCATCTATCCTTCAAAAATATTAGAGAACAATTTGCCAATGGATTCATAGTCCATTTGTTCTTTTGGTCTTTTCAGCACCTGGTATAAGGTTTTGTTCACAATAGATATTTCATAGATCATAAATATTTTGTGAGTACGTGAATTAATTACATGAATAAGTGAATGATTAAAATGATTTGAGAAGTCTAATCATGAAATGTGTTATGTAAATTAAATAGAGAGAGTAAATGCAAGCTGTCAATGTCTTCAGAGCCATATTGAATTCCAGGCATGCAGTATCTATCATTTCTGTTTCAGAAAGAAAATAATTAGCAGTACATCCACTTCTTTTAATCAGTGTTTCAACTATGACATGTATATGCCAATGTCTTCTTGTCAGAGAGCAATACTGACTAACTTTTCCCAAAATAAACAGAGCATGGGATTTAATTAGGAGTAGCTCATTTGAAGAGTAGGAATTTGTGCTGGTTTCAGGGAAAAAAAAAAAGAAAGAAAGAAAGACAGTAGCAGAAACTAAAGCTATTCTATGGAACAGACTACCCAGGTTCAAATCCCCATTGCACTTCTTGCTTTTGTGATTTTGGACATTGCCCCCTATCTGGCTTTACTCTCTGCCACAATCCACTCTGCACCTTACTTTCTAATTATCTAAAATTAAGGGTGATATGAATATCATCTCATAGAAATATTAAAAATCTCAAATAAAATTACACTTGCAATGTACCTACTGTGGTAGTGTTCTGTTATAAACAATATCTGTCACCATTTTTTAAAATTCTAAATGGTGTCAAAAAGGCAGTAATTTATGCTGAATACCACAAAGACCCTCAGATCTTGAACAATCTTAAATTAGCAATGTATGAAAGTTTTAATTTCCTATATATTTTTTTAATTTTCATATTAAAATATCTCAATGTAACAATCCTACAAACACAACATAAGTTTTTCAACAAATATTCTGTAAGAAGGAGGGCAGAGAAAATGTAAAGCTGACTGTCCATGGCATCTTAGTCCCTTGACGATCTTTTTTGATCATGGTCATCAACATATTGGGTAATTTCAGAATTAAAAACATTTCAGTCCGTGCCTACCTTGTACATTTGCCTCCAAGATGTCATTAAGAAAGCCACTAACAGTGGCTTTCCCATGAAGGGAAAGAAGGGAGCCACAGGAGTTCTGAAACCTCCCTTCCTCTTCATTCTTCAAAAAAAAATTGATGAACATTAATTGGGGAGAGAGGGGCTACTTTCCTAATCTAGGCAACCTTCCAATGGTTTCAAAGAGAGGTAAACAAGCAAGATACAGTACATTTTATGGTGACTCTCTATGCTGAAGTCTCTACTGGTTGATGATGATGTGTGTGCCCTCCAGAATATGACACTCGCCAGGAGTTGCTGCAGCTCCTTCCACAACTTAGTCCGGATTCCTGGGGTAGCTCCTAGGAGTTTCTCCTATATCTGTCATACTTACCAAGGAAATATTTGCATCCCTTTTCTGAGTTTCTGGGTTTCTCCTCTCTCTCTAAGTTCTGCTCACCATGCTGTGATAGACGTGACTTAGAACTACATCGGCTGTAACTCAGCCCACTATCACGCAGAGATTGATACTTAATAAATGCTACTGGTATTGCATTTTGGACATGCTGATTCTTACAAGTGATTTTCTTAGCACAAACCTTGAGAAAAACAAGTGAGTTGTATCCCCCAAGTTACACCTGTCATCAGGAAGAAGGAACCACTGTTGTCACTCAGAGGTTCAAAGGCTCTTCTGCACACCTCCAAACAACTATCTTCTCCCAATTACCTTTACATGAAAACTGGGATAATGGATGTCCCTTTTATTTCTGCATGACTTCACTTGGCAAAACTTGCAGAAGAAACACTGAACTTTTTCTCAGCTTTGAACAGTTGACAGCACTTTATATCACCATGTTTCAGATATACGAAATTTAAATTTCTTGAAAAAGCATGATGATGTGTTTTGAATACATTTTTTTTTACTGGTTAGAATATATCTCCTTTCTCCCAAATTGCACTCACCTCAAATTCAGGCATGATTATTTCCTGGATCCATGTCTAGCCTACCTCACTCTAAACAATTTCCCAAAAAATTCTGAATTTCTCAAACTTTTCTTTTTATTATATTCACCTAAGAAGTTATAGAACTGTATCCACAATATTACTGAATCATCTTCCCTGGAAATGAGGACTTAGTGAGCAGTTATGGCTTCTTTTAACAGCCAGAGCAGGAGAGAGGCTTTAAGTTGAAGCCAGGTGAGTGAACCACTTTGGAAGTGGATCTTCCAGCCTCACCTCTCTTTCAAATGTTGGTAGTCCCCAGCAAACAACTTAACTCAGCCTCCTAGAAATCCTGAACCAAAACCAGGTAAACTTCTTTCTAATGACTAACCCTCAGGAACTGTGTAAGATGATAAAAGTTCTTATTATAAGCAGTTAAGTTTTGGTGCAATTTATCACTTAGCAAACTAATTAACATTAGCAATAACTAATGCAAACACCTGTCGGGAGTGTCTGATTCAATAGATTTGAGGCAAAATTTAGCATATGTATTTAATGTAATTCTCTTGACTCTGATGTAGTTATTCAATCACAAAAAAATTAGGAGCTATTGCAAGGTTTTCCTCTAATATGTACTACCTTGTTATTACCTATGCCTGAGGTCTAGTCTAGATAAGCAGTATTCTACACATTATCATTTATTATTCTACCTATTGTCAATCACATGGAGGAAACTATGGATTATGTTACCTGCTAAGCAGTGGGCTTTAAAAGAAAAGGAGTTGCAGTTTTTTATTATAAAAAATAATACATGCTTAATGTAAAATTAAGAAAATATAGAAAGGTATAAAGAATTCAAAGCATGCTGCTAGTCTCCAAATGTTTATTGCTGTAAATTTATGTTTTCTTTTACTTAATTGTAAATAATCATGATACTGCTGATATGAACTTTTTTACCATTTTTCTTTTTATTATTGAAACAATGCCTGGGATGTAACGGAACTCAAAAATATCTGTTGAGTAACTATTTTATATGCATTTCCCAAAATATGTAAACATTTAGGAGGAAACAAATAAATGGCTGAATAACACTGAATCAAGTATATGTGCCATCACTAATTTTAAAATCATTAGATAAGGCTATTATCATTATTAAGCATCTTGATACATTCTGCCATATTTTTTCCCAAAAAGATAATACTATTCTGATATTGAAAATATTTGACATGGCTTAGGTTTCCTAGTAAAAAGAACAGAATTTATAACAAAGTAAAACAAAGCTAAGAGATGAAGACCAATGGCTATAATGAGATTTATATACACAAAATCAAAACTACACACACGAATTTGATGTTCAATGTTCTAATTACCTGAAACTTAGTGAAACCAAAACTTCGTTCCCAGAGGATCGATAACGAAGTAAATTGTAGGAGAGAAGGAGTGAGATAATGAAATGAGTAAGGATTATATCTCTGCAGACCTCTAGTCAATCTTCTCCAAATCAAAAGAAGCAGCGCTTTGGAGAAAAGAAAGTCTGGCAGAGTGCCATCACTCATAAGAAAATTTATTAGAATATGACTTTGAACAGAGGCAGGGCTACTGGACTGATTATTGTGTGGTGGAAGAGAAACAATTATAAACACTTCAGGGCTTACAGAATGATCCTAAGCAGTATATTTGTTTAAAGGAAAACAACAAATACCAATCAGTATGAGTGCTAGTATCCTATCTATGTGGTAAAACAGTGATAAAGAAACCTGAAATATGCCTCATGGAAGTGCAACATTGTTTTATTTATGAATCTAGTTTATAAGTTCAGGAGCACTGACCTTGAGATAAAATGTAGATCATGCATGCAATGAAAATCAGGAAACCTAAGCTTGAGCTAATTGAATGGTTATGAATATCAAGGAACCATAGAAATGCTGCATGATAGTGAAGTCCTAATGGATTGTTTTATGAAATGAACCACACCAGACCCACTGCAGAGGTGAGGAAGAAAAGAATATGTTGTGTTTTGCAGGGGTACTATTATTTATTCTAAATAATGAATGGTGGTGATGATAATGATGTTATTGTTGATGATGATGATGATGATGATGAAATAATTTCTTTTAAAGGAGAAAAAAATATAGTTTTTGATTAGTTGCTTATTTATTGTTCTCATTTTCTCTCTTGTCCTTTACTTATTTTAAGGAATATGATATAACAAATATCAAGATTCAGAATAAATGTCTGAAAAGCTATATTCAAAAGTCAAAGTCATAGCAATCGTGTATCTAAACGCTTCTAACTGAATTGGAAATGTTGATAATAATACATGCATAGATATTATTTAGAAAACATGGTAAAGGATCTAAAAACAAACTTCAAAATATTGAAAATTTTCCCTTCTGTAAATTGTTGATACATCAGTTTAAAATCATTATAGATCAAGAAGGAAAAATCTGATCCCCATCTAAATTCCACTGTTTTTGCAAAGAAAAAGTAGAAATAAGGTTTGCCTAAAACTCTGATGTTAGCAATGCTCCCCTCAGGGACACATCCCTGTGCTGGCACTTCAGGAAAAGAATTCTGGTCCGTAGTTTACAATAAATAGAATTATAGGCATTTTCAAGTTTTGATGGGAAGCACAGTAAAAATATTACTTTATTCATTTTGTCTAAGGAGAACTAAAAAACCACCCGATCACAGGTAAAATATGCATAGCCCCATCTCCCTCCAAGTCTCTCAGAGGCTGGTAAATAAATCCATGAAGTCTTTCAACAATCCTCGTCTCCATGGAGTTAATCCAGTGGTTGGCAACACCCTCTGTCAACTAATGGCTGTGCTTGTTCAGCAGCAACGTTCAGTTGAAAAAACAGTGATGCATCTGGTTTCCACGGCTGTGCTGATGACCAGTCAAATCGACCACCAGGCTAAACTGATCAACTGTGCAGAGAGTGGCCATTAATACAACTGGAAACACCATTTCAAATGAAAAATTGTTGTTTCAGAGGCTGCCTGTGACTGCCGAGTCAGTCTATGACAACATAACTTTCCAAAACTGGATTCTTGGAAGCATGAAATTGTGATTTGGGGAAATCGTAAAGCTTTCATGCACATGGACGTTACAGAGACTAATCACCTTTCTCAGGTTTGCACATGCTTATTTGTAAAATGCAGTTGACTAGGCTCTGCACTGGGTTTGGACAGTGAAGCAGACAAACACTGTGCCAAAGGGATTGAGGGAATGAGAGGAACAGGGGTTTGGAACTAACACACTGAGCTCCAGGTGAACTTCTATGGTGTCTTGACTTGCACAGTGTCCAGTAAGGTACTGAAAGATATGAAGACCATGACACCTACGTAGTTAATTATTTTGAGAGTTATACAAGCTAATATATGTATATAAGAATCCAGCACTAAGTCTGGACTATAGCAAGTACAAACCTTTATTGAATGAATCATTCTAGGGAGAAATGAATGAGTGGGTTTATTAGTGCTACATATGCGTTTCTTAAAGCTAGGAAGCCGAAAGGGAAAAGGGGCTTTATATTTGACTTACTACTTACTTCCTCTTATGTCATGCAGCTAAGACCACTACAAAGTAAGCAGGACTAAAAAGGAAGCCAAGTGGGAACAACATCAGGAGCGATAACTGATGGTACAGTTGCTGCGTGCCACGCACGGGCATTAGTATTAAATAATGGTAAGAATGATAATGGGTCTTTATAACACTTCTTTTGGCCAATTGCTCCATTACACACTTTGTATGCATTCACTCCTTATAATTCTGACAGAAACGTTTAAGTAGGTGCTACATTTACCTTCATGTCCTACATGAAATTGCTGTCCCCACCCATACGTGAAAAGCTGAAACCGCTGCAATAAGTGATTATGGCCAAGAAAATGACACATGAGTTTATGACTTTATAGTTTACAGTTTCTATTGTGCCAACTACTTCAGCAGGGATGCATCTGTCTAAGAAAGATGAGAATGATTGTGAAATATCTAGTGGATTTGATTTGTTAAATAGAATGAAAGAAGCATAAATCCAGGGAACTGAGAATAACATAGAGGATGTTCAAGAGATGGCAAGGCATGATGAGGGAATGAGAGCTGATGCCTTCCCTGTGACATGACATCCAGTCTTTTGGTAGATGAAAACAGAATTATGCCCAGTTTGGGTGCCCTACAAGGTTACAACACACATCCTATGAAATCACCCAAAATGAGTAAGGAAATGTACAGTGTGGACTGAGAAAAAACTTGAGATGTGACTTGGAATAAACTGTCTACATCAATAGTAATTTTCCAAAAGCATTTCATTAGCATTCTAATTACTATGCATATGTTCTAGAGAAATTGGAGATCATGTGTTTGCAAAAGTCTTTAAATTTAAGATAATTACAATGAGAACTGAGGCCTGTCTCATTATCAATATCTGTTAAAATATTAGCTTAACCAATTTCTGTTTCATTTCCTGGAATTTTTTCTTAACTATGATGTGTCGAATCAAAAAATTCCTCATGAGACAGCAAGCCTTCTTTGTCTGGAGATATGAAATGTGCTTATAAACATCAAACAGTCCATTTTTCCTGCTTCTAGTTATCACTTCACTGGTACTGAAGAGCCAGTTAAATGCATGGCTTTCATTTTCTAGTTTCCTAGCTATTTCTTGTCATTTAGACTACCTAATTTGTTATTAAGCCATGCTTCTTGTTTTTATGCTATTCACCTTTATCAGAAATATAATTTCTCCCGCTAGTTTCTGCTTTTCAGTGAGGTGATATCCTTTCCGGGAAGGTGTCCCTACAGAATCAAGTTCATCTCATATTGATGGCATTCGATTCTCAGGAATTGAGAATGAACTCCCTGGATGCTACAAAGCTGATATCTGCATATCCAGCTTTTGGGAATTTGCCAGTCACCAAGAGCTTACTATTAAATTTCTAAATGAGACATCATTTTTTCTCTCCTTTTCCACTTAACTAATTCTCATCTCACCAATATACCCTTGCTGGAAATCTCTAATTGTTTTGCATATAAAGATAGCTATTAACACTCTGAATCATCAACCCTAACTCTTGCATGTGCCAGTGGAATGTATAAATGATGCTATGACATCAATTTGAAAAACACATGTTTTTAAATTATATCAAAGTATATGAGAAACCATAGTCTTTAGATGTAAATTTGGCAAAATATTAGTCAAATAAAGTAGAATTATTTCATAAAATATTACACAGGTTTTGACATCAGCCTAACCATCATCACACTTATTTAGTGATTTTTCTTATGTCCAAATGCAATATCAAAATCTGTAAAGTTTATATTTAGATTATTCTTTTCAATGTTACAGTGGTGGGATATTATAAAGGAGATTAAACTAGGACTACTGAGTTTGTTAAAAATCTTTCTTTAAGCAAGTTGTTTCACCCATAAAGTGTGCGTTGCAGGCTATCTCAAGGTTAAGCTCAACTGTGAAGATACCTGGTATGATCTTCTGTGTTGTATGGATCAGCTTTCTTTATTTTTTCTCATTGACCTCAAGCCCAAGCTCCCTAGATAACAGAATTAATTATATTTTTGCTCATTATTAATTATATGGTATTTATTTGAGTATATTTATTATAGAGGACTTGGTTGTATATTCCAGGAGAAGAATCACTGTGATAGTATTGTGTATGATTACAAAAGAACACTTTACCTCATTTTTCACTCACTGTCTACAGATCTCCACATTTCCTTTTGATTTCAGCACTGATATCCGACCTGGACCTCCAGACTTAACATTAGAATACCACAGCTGCAACTTGAATATGGTTTGCAAACTTTACTTTTGTAGTAAATACCCCAAATGTTTACCAATATTAAATAATTGATACTGTTTACCTGGCATTATTCATTGTGAGACTTTAGACAGCATTGGTTAAAAGTTTGACTTATATATCAATATATTTTCCAAATACCTAGAACTCCATAAACTCAAAATAATTATTTGTTGAATATTTATTTGAAGTTGGAGGATTATTTCAGAATAAATTAGAAATATTACACTGATAATCAAATATAATCTACCCACCCTTCTATTGTACTTGGTCTTCCTTAGTTTCTGAGATCAGAGATTAAGTGTATTCAGGGTGGTATGACTATACATCATTTTTGTCTTCCTAGAGAATGTAGACTAGATTAAAAATCTTGGTTGCAAAGAATTTTGAATTTAATTTATGCAAATGAGAATTATACTAGATATTGAAGAAACTAAACAATATATACAAATTCCTGGGTTGCTTGATATGGAGAGTATATATAGTATAATTTCAGATAAGGTAGCAATGAAACCTGAAATTTTCAAGAATGTGAATGTGAACCGGATGCCAAAGGATGATTGAGCATCTTAATAATTGACAACGAGAGGTGGTAGCCTCAGCTGAGGAAAGGAGTAAAGAGAAATTACCACGTTTCTTAACCTAGCAAAGGCATCAAAGACTGAATAGAAAAACGATATAGCATCAGGTTGGATGTACAAGATGAAATGAC
Organism: Solenodon paradoxus; assembly: GCA_004363575.1. Taxonomy (NCBI): domain Eukaryota; kingdom Metazoa; phylum Chordata; class Mammalia; order Eulipotyphla; family Solenodontidae; genus Solenodon; species Solenodon paradoxus. The sequence continues at coordinate 714,921 of RJWH01000365.1, read as the reverse complement.
TGAAACTTTAAACACAGCAAAGGAATTTGAAATTGATAGGAATTGGACTGTCATTGAAAAATTTGAAAATCAAAACATTGTTTTTATTTGTAACAGCAGGCATCCTAATAGTCATGATTAATATGGAATTAACCTTTCAAGTGAACAAGATGCATGTCTATGTGAGTGTGTGTGTGTGTGTTTCTTAATATTCAAGGGTGATAAATGGAGTGGAAGAAATCAGATTAAGATATGGCCTTTGCCTCCTAAAACTTTGACTTCTAAACTTAACATGTCATGCACATCAAGCACAACTAACATGGAATTTAGTGTTGGAAGCTTTTCCAGGGCACGTGATATAATAACTGCTTTTGCCCTAGTATGGTGACATTTCGGCAACATATAAAAATGTCAGTGTCACAAATCCAAACTTAAATAAAAATAGATTAAGAATTTAAAGATGTAAATTATTGGAGCTGATTTTAAATGGAGTCAATTCAGTGTCTTGGGGTTTTATGTCACTCAATGTAGGATAAAATGAGAGTTTATTCAAATTTCCTGATAAGTGCTGAGATAGTTTAAGTTTGTGGAAAATAATGACTGATATTTTAACTTTCATCTTATATAAATATGGAAATGAATTTGAAAGGAAATATTGACAATATTATATCTTTATGCTTCATTTAAGATTTCAATTTACATTTTAGTACCATTGTCTAAATACAGCTTTTTGTAATATAATTTGTAAAACTGTGTGTGTGTGTGTGTGTGTGTGTGTATGTGTGTAAAATCTGTGAGAACAGGAAGGCAGCTAAAGTGACTCATTTGTCCTGAGTGTTTACTAGCAGATTCACATTAGTCTAAAATCTTGAGAATCTCATTAATTTTCATTATTAACAGGCATGGTAGTTTGTTCTGTGTTTTGTTTGTTTTGTTTTTTTTTTGCTTCTTTTGAATACTTTTTTGAAGATATGGGGAAACTGTAGTTTAGGGAGTATAAACTATCTGACAAAGTTGAGCAGCTACACGTGGTAATTCCAGAAATTGGACAACATGATCCCAAAGCCCACATGCTTATACAAGAGTCATGCAGCCTCCCACATCTTGACAATAAGCTTCAGTAGTGCTTGAGAATCAAAAAAACACTAGCATTATAAATAACAAAGAAACAAAATTCACAAAGCCTCAAAGCAGGCAGTGAACTGTAATACACATTATACTTTATAGAACATCGATATTTTTATTTTACTAAAGAATAGAATTGATTTTTAATTGCATAAAAAACACATGAACGTATTCCATTTAGTAAGAATTAAAACATTCCAGATAAGCAAAATTTTCTTTTTACTACAGTCCTAAAACATACCCGCTTCTTCTCTGCTCCGACTCCCTATTAGTATTATTAGCTTATTTTTAATTCTCTCAATCCTTTAATGGCATTCATGTTGCACACATATATACATACACATACAAAAAATATGTAGAATTCAGTTAAATTTTATAATCCTATTTTTTACTTTTTTATTCAGCAGCATATGTGTACTTCAATGATAAAATACTACATAATATTTAGTAGGAATATGTCAATTTAGCAATTACCTTCCTGTTAAGTTATTTGGAACATTCTTTTTCTCCAATAAGAATCCTTTTTCAGGATTTTTATATGTATTATTTATTGTATATATGTATGGAAACTTTTTCTGGGATGAATCCTCAAGCAATTACTGGATCCTGTGGTATCTGTACTTTGATATTGAAAGCAATCCCAAAATGCCATTCAATCTCCCTGTGCCAGTTTATTCTACCACAGTGAGTAAGGGCTTCAGTTTCCCAAGAAAATCACCAAGATTTGATATTTTCAAAGATTTTAAGATATGCTTTCTGCCACATGAAAAATTATATTTTTTAAATCTGATTTTTCTGCTCATAACTTAGAAAACCTTATTCCATGTAATATTACATATTAATTTTATGTCCTGGTAATTTACTTTTTTCTATTCATTGTTCGTTTTTTTAGAACTCTGTTTTGTCTCTACCATTTTGTATGTACAGTTCTTAGTGCTCTTACCACCAAACTTTTGCTCGATATCATTTTGTTTCTAGTTACAGAAATGAAAAGCTAAATTATTTCACTTTATTGTATTTTTTAATCCGACTTCAGATTTTGGAGAATGAAATTTCAAATAGTTTTTCAAGAAAGCTAGCATGGAAAACAGACAATTACAATTTTGAAAAAGATCACTTAATGGAAAACGACTTTTTAAAATTTGGTTCAAAGAAATTTTAAAATTTTCATTTGTAGTACTTATTAATATCTTTGATTTCAACCCAAAAGATACAACATAGAACAATGCAGATAAGCTTTATGAACAATTAGATCCTAATATTTTTCCTCTTTTAAACTAGACAAACGGAAACATTGTTAATTTCTAGTAAGGTGTGTGTTGATGTTGATTTCAGTGATTTTAAACTACCAGGGTACAATGAAAAAGTAGCAGATACCTGGGTAGCCCAGGGCTGAAACCAAAAGCAGACAGAGGCACGATTGTGAAAATGGACGCAGTGACAGAGAAAAAAAAAAAATGTAATCAAAAGGACCAGAGGAGAAAAACAAGTAAAGATATATAGTTTAGCAGTAAGTAATAGTGCACATTTATGAAGGTCTTTGTTTCTTCATTCCAGTTAAATTGGGATCAGATTTTTTTTTATAGGCATTGTCTAAAGAACAGATACCTATAAAGAAGTGAATAGTTTCCTTATAAGATTATTTCAAATTAGGTCATTGGCATGAACACAAATGTTTTTAATTTGGCAAAGAACCCATTAGGAATATTGAATGAGAAGAGAAATTTTCTCTGACCATGGATTTGATAATCTCTGATGTAATATAAGTACATACACTTTTCCCCATGATTCCTTCATGTCTAAGCATTCAAAATGGTACAGCGATATAACCAGATGCAAAAGAGAAAATACAAATAAAATCCAGAGTCTCAGTTCTCACGCATCTATGTGAACTCTTTAAATATATGTTCTAGGTCACCACCCAGATATGTTAGGGGCACACATGGCACATCTGCAAAAGTTGCTCATCACACTCATGTTCACTGAAGCTGCCTATGATTTATTGTCCCTTTGAATCTTCACTCGTCCTCTGAACCCTGTTAATCTCATATGCTATTAACTTTCAGATCATGGGAAAACCTTTAAATAGATGTCATGCTCAATCTTACAAATTACAAGGAATTTTTTTTTCCTAGAATTAGGCAAAGTAGTAGAAGAAATTTCAAGGAGAGACAGAGAAAGCTCTTGTGTTATTCCAGATAAAAGGTAAAGTCTTTTGATCCAATAATGAAAGCAAGAATAGAGCAGATGGGCAGCTGAAATATTTAGAAATTCAGTTATTAACAATTATAAAATGAAAAAAAAATCATGATGAAGAACATATAGATTTTCTGATTTCTGTTAATTTTGCTAGCATAACTTTGGCAAAGGAAAACTCAGGACATGAATGACATTGTCTCAGTGCATGAGGTATCAGTGTCAAAAGAAGATATTGTTTTTATGCTGTTACTACGCTTGGATATAGCATAATAGTTCAGAAACTTTTAGTTGGAACTTGTAGGAAACTTCAACTTAATTTTAAAATAATTGCTTCAGTAGGTTATTATTATGCTGTTAGAACTTGTGCTTACAGAATATTTTGGAGACTAAAAATATTCCATCTATTTTATAGAAAATATCTAGAAAATTATAGACTCCTTTTCAAAAAAGCATTTTGATTGTTTGCAAATACATGATTCTGATTTCCTGTCCAATGGAAGAGTCAGACAGGGTGATTCAGCCAGGGCAGAACAAAATTGAGGCAGAAATAAGTGTATGGTTTCAGAAACTGACCTCATGAAATACAGCAAATATTATAACTAATAAGATGGTAATGGCCAAGGGTCAAGCTGTGTAGCCTATATTAATTTATTAGAACCAGTGAACTAACTTCATTATAGATTTTTTTCAAAGAATTGAGTTAGCAAGGTAGCAAATAATTGATATATTTCCTTCTCATACAAGCATTTTGTTCCTCAAAATAATTTTAGAGAGGAATTTGAAATAAAACCAATTCCTTCTTATAGAAGAGTTTTAGATTAAGATGAAATGCAAATAAATTAGAAGTCTATGATAATGTCTGCCAAATCATCAGTGTTCAATTATGTCTTTTGATTCCTGTTTTACACATGAATTTTGCTCTCACAAAAATATATAACAGTCTAAGCGATACAATTCTACTTACAAAGCCACCTCTCCCACCCTGCTCCTTTGTAGGCTAAACTACTTTAGTATTTCATGATCTAAAGGTTAATTATTATATATCCTTGCCTGCTTCACAAAACGTTTCCTACTGAAATCACATGAACTCTCAAGGTAATGACAACTGCAATTTGTTTCAAAGATACAGGATATGATATCAGATATCTAGAGACATAGGTTTGTGGGGATGTAGGGATGCCAGAAGAGTATGATGTATCCTAGTCTCTTTAAATGTGCTTTTGAATATTTTTCTTTCCATTGAAATTTGCACAAAGCCTAAGTTTGGTTCATAAGCAAATGGATACATTTAATTTAGCCACAGTGAAGAAAGACCATGCACACACACACAGATCCTTGCAAATGACAGTAAGAAGGGATTAACATTTGCCCTTAAAATGCGACTTTAGGTATGTTTCACAAGTAGCCAGAATTATCTACTTTACTTTTTTTACAGAATCAAATTACTGACGTGGATTATAGAATTTTATTCTCACAACAGCATACTCATTATTCTATATTACTGTTAAGTAGGTATTATTTGTGCCAGTTAAAACCTATGAAAATGTATATTTACTCTACCCATGCTTAACATTTTTGTGTCCTTATAAAGTCCATTTGAATAAAAATGAGAACTTCCAGTTATTTAACTTTTTTTATATATTGTGAAATCACTTGCCTCATAGGATTATAAAATTATAGACATTTAAAATTAGAATGGACTTTAAAATCATCTACTATAGGCGAAGACAATGATAATAAATTGAATTTTATTTTATTCCAGATAGTGTTAAATGTTCTACTTGCCTTGTTTTATATTCTTAGTAAATGGTTTTCAAACTGATTTATATCAGAGTCAGCTGGGGAATTTGTACTTCACTGAGTCTGGGCCTTTGTAATGTAATTAGGTCTCCAGATTATCCATTGCATGCCAAGCTTTGAGAAGTATTCCTTTTGGAAGTGGAAATAATTTCACCTTCATTTTGCATTCTGAGAAAACTGAAGTTCACAGGTGGTCACATGCTAGAGGCCTCAAGTCAGAAAGGAGTAGAGTCAGTATTTTTTTGTTGCTCTGTGAGCAGCACCCACACCAGCCAGCCCATATGAACTAGTGATAGTCTCCTGAAGAAGAAAAGATCATGTTTTGCCCCACGAAAACAATCGTGGCCAATTGTTAAGGTCTGTCATGCATGCCTTAGCAGTCACCCTGTTCCATTTCTTTATTTGAAAATAACTCAAGAGCAGCTCAGTGTTTTTATTCATTTAGATCCCACATCAATTGTAGCAGTCTTGGGTGAAAGACATCAAATCTCAAAAATGTCATATAGGCTCTTTAAAGGGTTTTTTAAAGAAAAGAGAAGCTCAGAGAATCACAAACCAGGACATAAACTCTAGTCCCTGCCCTAACATTAACTTATTGTGTGATGCTGGCTGGACATAATTTTGCAGCTGGTGTTGACTTCAGACAAAAGCAACCAGCTACTCCAAATACAAAATGGGTTTATTTGGAAACAAACCACCAAAAGGAGCGTGGGTCTGAGAAAGTATTCCTGGTGAGACTCAACATGCACTCCCTCCAATCCAAGGCAAGCAACCCCCAACATAAGTATTATAAAGGTGATGAAATCTGATCATCTAGAATAAAATTGCTTGTAAATTTTATGGAATTTTATACATTTAATGAATGGAGAATAAAAACAGAATTTATGCATAAAGTGAAACGTGGTAGATTCATGTGTAGAGATTGTCCTGTCTCTGTGGTGCCCTACATTTAGGAGATATTTTGCAAACATTTTTATATCCCATCCTCCATTTTTCATGAAGAACAATGTCATGAAATAACTATTAACTTCATGCTTTTACATAAATAGATTGCTAATAATGACTTTATTATTATGGATAAAACAATGAAGTCCACTACCATCACTTCCATGCCCTAATGATCATCTTCATTACTTTTTTCTTTCCTTTGAAATATGATTTATTTTTCTTACTATTATGGAGTCATTACTGATATATAGCATTGCATTCTTTTTATGTGTATAATGTGTTTCAATACTCGTATATATTGTGAAATGATCACCACAGGAAGCCTGACTAGCTCCCATCTTAATATTCAGTGATATTTTTTCTTCCAGTGAGAACTTTTAAGATCTACTCTCTTAACTACTTTCAAATATACAATAAAGCATTACAACTATAGTGATCACACCATATGTTATATTCCATGACTTAAGTATTTTATAACTGGATTCCTGTATCTTTGACTCTTCACCCATTTCAACCACCATTCCATTCCCTGCCCCTACCAACCACCTAATATTCTATGAGAATGTTTTTTGTTTGTACATGTGTGTTTTTATATTCCATGTGTAAGTGACATCATGTAGTGTCTGTCTTTCTCTGATTTATTTTACTTAGCATAATGCCCTCAAGATCCATTCAAGTTGTTACACCGGGAATATTTCATCCTTTTTATGACTTAATAATATCCCATTGTGTTGTGCACATATATTATGTATACATAGATATAGATATCACATACATATATCTATATATATATTTTTTATCTATCACTCTATATTTATATACATATATACATAAATGTTACTTTTTTATAAATCCATTCATCCATTGATTGATGCTTAGGTTTGTTCCTTATCTTGGCTAATATAAATAATACTGCAATGAAGATGCATGTTCAGATATATTTTTGAGTTAATGTTATTTTTCCTTCCAAAAAATAACCAAAATAAAATGGCTGTATCATATATTGGTTTTATTTTAAATTTTTTAAGTCAGCTTTCTCATACTGTTTTCAACAGTAGTTGCACTAATTTATATTCTGATCTATAAGTGATATTGAACATGTTTTAATGTACCTGTTGGTCACTTGAATATCTTCTGCGGAAAAATACCTGATGATATATTCTGTCCACTTTTAACTGGATTGCTAGCTTTTTGTTGTTGCTGCTGCTTTTGTTATTGTGTTGTATGTGTTCTTTGCATACTTTGTATATCATTATTGTATGATTTGTCAATAATTTCCCTCATCAGTGGCTGTATTCTCATTTGTTGCTAGGGGATGACATTGGGCAATTTCCTTCACTATACAGAAGCTTCTGAGGTTGATATGTCACCATTTTTTTGCTTCTACTTTCTTTTTATTTTATTGTAGTAACTTTGTTTAACAAATTAAAATGAAATCATATGTGTAGCTTCCCAATATATGTGTTTCCCCATTCCTTAGATACATATCAACACACTCTTCACTCCACCAAATCACCAATTCACCATTGCCCAGTGGATTGCACCACCGTTGGCTTCTCCCCACCACTCCCCCAACCGATGCCTTTTGGCAATTTCAATACTATTACAGGTGTCCAAGGGTTTGGTTTCATCTGTTCCTTTGTTTTGTCTTTTCACATTCCATCTATGAGTGAGATCATCTGATATCTTTTTTTTTTTCTTTTGATTTATTTCACTGACCATAATCTCCTCCTGATCCATCCATGTTGATTCACATGATAGGATTGCATCTCTTCTAAGGGCTGTGTAGTAGTCCATTGTGTATATATATTGCATCTTTATCCATTCATCTGACGTTAGACACTTAGATAGCTTCCAGTTCTTAACTATTGTGAATAGGACTGCAATAAACATGGGTGTACCTAAATCTCTGAAAGTTGCTCTTTGTGTGTCATTCTGGTAAATACCCAGAAGTGGGATCTCAGGATCATATGGGATTTCCATCTTCACTTTTTGACTAATATTCATACTATTTTCCACTATGGGGTTGCACCAATTTACACTCCCACCAACAGTGTAAAAATGATCCCTTTTCTCCACATCTTCGCCATATTTTGCTTCCAGACTTTTGGATAATAGACAATCTCTCCAATATAAAGGCATGTCTTATTGCTGTTTTGATTTGCATTTCCTTGATAGCCAGTGAGTAGGAACATCTTTTCATGGGTCTGTTAGTCATCTGTATACACTCTTCGAAAAAATACCTCTGCAATCCCTCTTCCCAGTTTGTAATTAGACTGCCTGTTTTTCTATTATTGAGTTTTATGAGTTCTTTGTATATTTTGGATATTAAACAGTTGTCAGAAATATGGAACATAAATATCTTCTCACACTAATAGGTTGTCTGTTTTCATGATGTTTTCTTTTGCTGTGAAGAAGTTTTTTAGTGTGATGTAGACCCAGTTGTTTATTTTTTTCTGTTTCTGTTGATGCTAGAGTTGAGTACACAAAGACGTCCATAAGGTTGATGTCATGAAATGTCTTTCCTATGTTATTTTCTAGGAATTTTATGGTTTCCAGTCATATCCAAGTCTCTAGGCCATTTTAGTTATTTTTTGCATGTAGTGGTAGAGACTGGTGGAGTTTCATTTTTTTGCATGTGATTATTCTTTTATTCCAACACTTTTTATTAAAGATACATTCCTTTCTCCATCGTGTGCTTTTGGCTTCTTTGTCATAGATTAACTGATTGCATGTGTGTGTCAGTTTCTGGTGATTCGGTTCTGTTATACTGATCTGTGCCTCTGTTATTATTCCAGTACCCTACTGTTTTGATCACTACCTCTTTGTTATAGTTCAATGATAGGAGTGTAATCCCTCTGCACTAGTTCTTTTTTCTCATAATTACTTTGGCTATTAAGGTCTTTTGTTGTTTCATATGAATTTTAAGATGTTTTAGTCTACTTCTTTGATGTAAGTCTGTGGGATTTTAATGGGGATTTCATTAAATCTGTATATGGCTTTAGGTAAACAATGTTGATTCTTCCCCGCCACAACCAAGGTGTGTCTTTCTATCTCTTTGTGTCCTTATTTATTTATATTTAGAAGGACTAAATTTTCATTAGTTTTCATTAAAATTTCATTCAATTTAGCAGTTTTCATTAACTGGTCTTTTACCTACCTTGTTAATTATATTTCAAGATATTTGTTATTTTTTTATTTTACTTCTATTTAAAATGATGTGGCTTTCTTGATTTAATTTTTTTGAACATATTATTTACATATAAAAATGCAACAGATTTTTGTCCACTGATTTTGTAGCCTGCCAATTTACTGTATTCTTTGATTAGTTCTAGTAGTATTTTTGACAGTTTTTAGGATTTTCAGTGTATGTAATCATATCACCTATAAACAATGATAGTTTTAATTCCTCCTTTCCAATTTGGATTCCTTTCATTTCTTTTTCTTGTCTAATTGCTCTGGTTAAGACCTCCATTATGTTAAAGAGAAGTTCTGAGAGTGAATAGCCTTATCTTGTTCCTAACCATAGAGGAAATACTTTAAATTTTTCATCACTGGCTATGATGCTGACTGTGGGTTTGTTGTATATGACCTTCATTAGGTTGAGGTTTGTACCTTCCATACACATTTTTTTCAGGGTTTTTAATCATAAATGGATGTTGAATCTTGTCAAAAGCTTTTGCTGCATCTGTGGATATAATCATGTGGTTTTTCTCCTTGTTCTTGTTGATATCATGTATTACATTAATAAATTTACTTATGTTGAACCATCCTTGCATCCATTGATAAATCCTACTTGGTCATGATCAATGATCTTTTTGATGCATTATTGCTTTCAGTTTTCTAATACCTTGTTGAGAATTTTGTATCTATGCTAATTAGAGATATTTGTGTATAATTTTCTTTCTTGGTGGTTTCTCTAACCACTTTAAGTATGAGTGTGATGTTAACCTCATAAAAAGTATTTTTGAGTGTTTCTTGTTCAAAATTTTGGAACAACTTATGAAGAAGAGGTATTCATTATTCTCTGAAGTTATGATGAAACTCATTAGAAAAGCCATCTAGTTCTAGGCTTTTATTTTTAGGAAGACATTTGATTACCTCTTCAATTGCCTTGCCTGTGATTGCTCTGTTCAGATGTTCCAATTCCTCCAGGTTTAGTCTTGGTAGACTGTGCTTTTCTAAAAATCTGTCCATGTCCTTGAGGTTGTTCACTCTATAGGCATAGTCCTGCTCATAATAGTCCCTTAAGATGTTTTGAATTTCTGTGGCACCGGTTGTAAGTTCTCCCTTTTCAGTTCTCATTCTAGTTATGAGAGTTTTCTCTTTTTATCTTTGTAAGCTCAGTCAATGATTTGTCAATTTTGTTTCTGTTTTCAAAGAAACAACTTTAATTTCATTGATCTTCTGGATTGTCTTTATGTTTTCTTTTTTATTTCTGCTCAAATTTTTATTATATCTTTTCTTCTGACTTTTGTCTTCAATTGCTCATCTGTCTCTAGTTGCTTTAAATGTAGGGTTAAATTATGATTTTTCTTGTTTTTTGAGGTGGGATTAGGTTACAATGAACTTCCCTTTTAGTGCGGCTTTTGCTGAATCCTATGGATTCTAGTAGTTCATGTCTTCATTCTTATTTGTGTCTAGGTATCTTCCAAGTTCCTTTCGGATTTCCACTTTTACCCAACAGTCATCCAGAAGCATTTTTCTTAGTCTCCAATTAATTTTGGGTATTCCAGCTTTCTTTTTCTGGTGATTTCTAGTTTTAAGCCATTGCGGTCAGAGAAGATGCTTGGTATGATTTAATTCTTGTAAATTTGCTGAGACTTTTTTTCCCCCAAAACACGATTTATTCTTCAGAATGCCCTATGAGAACTTTAGAAGAAAGCAAAATCTGTAATCATTGAATGAAGTTTTCAGTATATGTCTACTAGACCTAAATGTTCCAAAGGGTGATTTAAAGCAGCTGTTTCTCTGTTAAATTTCTACCTGGTTGATCTATTTATTGTTGTTAGTGGAGTATTGCTGTTGATAACTCTCAGTTCTAGTAATACTTGTTTGCTATACATATTTTGCTCCTTCATTTGGTGAACATGTTATTAAACATTATGTCTTCTTGCTGGATTGAACCCTTAATCATCATATAATGTCCATCTCTGTCTTTTGCTGTGCTTTTCAGATGGAAGTCTGTTTTATCCGACATAAATATAATTGTTCTTGCTTTTTTTTTTTGGTCATTAAACTGTAGAATTGTCTTCCAGCCATTGACTTTGAGTCTATGTTTATCTTTTGAAAGGAGGTTATATTTGTAGAGATGTTTGTGTGATGATAAATTTCTTTAACTTTTGCTTATCTGAAAAGCTTCTTATTATTCCTTTAGATAAAAGCTATAATTCACTGGGTATAGTGCCCTAGGTTGAAGTCCTTTGTCCTCAATGCTTTGAATATATGCCATTCCCTTTTGGCCTTTAGAATTCTGCTGACAATCTTTTGGGAACTCCTTGTTTGTCTTGTTTTTCCTCTAGGTCGTTTTAAGAATCTTTATTTTTCTTACATTTTTGACATTTTGAACACCATGTGTCTAGGTGTCAGTCTTTTTTACCTTCTTTTGTTTGGAACTCTGGGTTTTCTGAGTGGATGCTTGCTTCATTCCTCAGGTTATGGGAGTTCTCTACTATTATTTCATCACATAAAATTTCTGCTTCCTTTTCTCTCTCTCTTTCCTTCTGCGATCCCTATGATGCAAATGGTTTTCCTTTTGATGTTATCCTTCTGTCATGAATGTTTTCCTAATTTCTTTTTATTCCTTTTTTATTTTTGTTCATTTGCTTGAGTTCATTCCTCTGTTCTATCTTCTGCCTCACTGATTCTCTTGGAGGCTTAATCAGTCCTGCACTGGGGTCCCTCTATTGAGTTCTCTAGTTCAGCTATTGTGTTCTTCATTTTTACTCCATGTCTTCTCATTCTTTTTCACTGTTCTCTTTTTCTCCTCTATATTTTTCTTGATTTCCATGAGTATATTTTTTATCACTGATATCCTAAATTCATCTTCAGGAAATTTGTGCATGCCTGCTGTATTCAGATTTTCCCCTGAGTTTTTAATTGGATCCATTATTTTGTCTATATTTCAGCATATCTTCATTTTGTTTGGCATCCTGTTTATGTTTCTGTGGGTTTGGTTTCCCTGCAGTGATGACCTTGTGTAGGCTATTGACTTGTACCAAATATGACTGGATCCTGGTTTGAACACTGGGATTTCTTCAGTTTTGTGGCATCATCCTTTATCGGGTTTTTTGAAGTTCTTAGATGAATTCTGCCTTGGTGTCCAAGAGTTTAGCCTGCATGGTTGGAGTTTGTGTGTGGGACACCAATCTTTTCCTAATGCCCCAGGTCTAAATGGTAGCAACCACCTTATCACCAGCCTATAATCATCACTCAAACTTTAGTTCTGTCTCCTCCCACAGGGTGACACTGTGGCATCTGCGACACTTCCTTCCCTCTGGGATACTCTATTCTTCCTTTAATCCTGAGGGTAAGATTTCTAGTGGGGCCATCCTCTAGCTCTGACACAATATGGTGGAATTGGATGGGGATGGGGAATTCCTCTAGCTGTGTTTTGGTTATGGCGGTGCACTGTGTAATTTTCCTTATGGTCTCCCACTCAGATCTCCAAGGAGTTGTTCTTCATCCTGCGCAAGACTCTCTTCCCTGATTCTTTGTCCCAGTCCTACTGGATCGACTCTCTGCTGCTTTCTCAATGACTCCTGGGAAAGCTAGTTCTCAATGCTCCAATTCCTCCACTGTTTTTTCCCCTGAGGCTGGAGTCCCGAATCCATGATCTGGCTCTGAAGTCCATGCCTCTTCCTTCCGTTGTAGTGCTGACTGCTGTTGCTATCTCTGCAGCCTCTGGGCGTGCCCTTCCACATTATGCATGTCTGAAAAACAGGTGACTTCTAGTTGCTTTGTGGAGAGCAGATCCAACACACTCCTACTTGGTTATCATCTTGACGACTGTCTCTGCCATTTGTTTACTTTTGCTACTTTTGCTTTCTGTGTCATATTCATAATATAAACATCAAGACCAACTTTAAGAAATTTTCCACCTATGATTTCTTCTAGGACACTTAGGTTTTACATTCAAATCTTTAATATACTTTGAATTAGTCTTTTTATGTGGTCTAAGATAACAATTTAGTTTCATTCTTTTGCATATGGTAGTCTAGTTTTTCTAGCACCACTTATTGAAGGTAACACTTCATCTAACTTAATATTCTTGACTCCATAGCTTTAAATTAATTGACCAGTTTTGTGTGGGACTAATCATCTTCTAAAGAAGGCAATCTTTTTTTCATATTGACTCCATAAAATTTGGAATATAACTTTGTGAAAAGTTACTCAGATTCTCGATTTTTTTAATATGTAAAATAATTATAATAGCAGAATAATGCCTGGTGGGTTTTTATGATGATTGAATAATACTACAAACACATAGTTAGTAGTCTTTCCTCATTATTCCATATTTGTGGATCTGCTTAACCCATAGGATACTTAACATGGAACACTGTAAGTTATCATTATGTGGGGAAAAAGAATATTTTATTTATTTAAATAATCTTATCTCTCAGTCTCTTATTTTGGTCCCTTTACTTCATCAAAGGCAAGATGAAGAGAAGAATTCTTTCTTCTGCTACAGGCATGCATTATTTTCCAGCCTATCACTCCTTCCTTCGTCTCACATCTGATTTCTATTTTCCAATTTATCAGTCCAGGTCTGAATCTTGACTTGTATTAGTATGCAACATACCCTCTTTCTAATCGCTAATCTTTCCCAATGTCTTTTTCTGAGAATGCATCTTATTTTTACAAATCACATTCTTTGCATATCTTTGTCACTAATATCTCTCTCCCTAATGTTATATCCTATTTTGCTAGGGGAGAAATAATGCAGCCCCCTCCAACCTACTGTCACTGTTTTAAATCAAAGAAAGAGATTGAGCAAAGCACACAATTACTGAAAAGAAATGTCCTTAACAGTCATCATTTCTCAACATGGCTATGACTCCAATCTACAAAGGCAGCATTCTTTGATTACTATCATCAAAAGCCCATTACTTTAAAGAGGACAGTACACATTTTGAACGATGCTATTAAGGTGTTTTTGTGGCTGAAGTTGCTAAATAGTGAGTACTTTATGCCCGTCCAGTCATGCAGGGAGCATTGAAATATTTAAAATACGAGGCAATCAGGCACTGAACCTAATATTTACTCTCTGAATCACTTAGCTATATTTCATAAGCTCCCTGGTCTTCCGAATTTTTGTCAACAGAACATACATCACGAAATCCTCCAGTGCAGGGGAAGGTCATAACAACACCTTCCAGTGACTTCCATAGTTATGACATTAAAATCTGAAGATACATTCATTTTCTGAGATATGCTGTTCCTTTGCGAAATGAAGATAGTCCAAGGGTTCATCCTAAAGAAAATCAGGATGATCTTTTTTCTCTCCTCTTAAATCAAGCAGAACTTGTCACTGCCTTCTGTATTCACTTTGCATAATACTGTTTTCTTTCTTGTACTTCTGCCCTCCTCTTTACATCTACTATATTCATATACTGATCAGGCAGGATAAGTGAGTTCAATATATTTCTTGAAAAATTATGACTGCACTTATTTGTTAAAGACCTTGAGCTTATATCAAATTATAGGCAATTTGCACATGCCCCCCCTCCCACAAGTCACTAAGCTTATCATTTAAAGGGCATAGATGGAGGTAAAGCACAGGGGGACAGCAGGAGTGGTTGAGGCTGGTACAGGGAGGTGGAATTTTATCTCAATTCTGTCACTTATCAACCGTGGGAAGTTGTCAAACCATTTAATACAGCAGAGACTTATTTTTAAACTTAGCTGTACATTAAGGACTATGGATAAAAAATGTAAAATTTGATTATGTATAGAAAAAAGCACTTTAAATGAGTTGGCTATTATTATTATTCATTATTATTATTAACTGCAAATGTGATCCTTGACATTAAGCTTATTTTAAAGTAAACAATATACTTATTGGTGGTAATGATTATATCATTAATTTTATAATGTTTGAAAGCAAACATTGGCTAGTCAACGTAATTTATTATTGTTCTTGATATTAAGAAGTGTGTTTGAAATTTGATTGTATTAGTTCCCTGCTACATTTCCCTAAGCCAGACGGCACTAATTTCTAACTTCCTTAATTTTTAAAAATAAAATTAACCTTATACCTATTTCACAGATCTGGAATTATTATGAAAAGATACTCATATTATGATGCTGAAGAACACGTATATGATGTAGCTAGCACATGATAGTGATATTTTCGAAAATCCATTTCTCATGTTTTTACCTAAACTGCATTGACATTAGATACACTTATTGAAATGAAATATAAAGTTTTTAAAATATACTGGACTTTTAAATACAGAAATAAGGAGCAACTGGCAATTACAATAAAGTTTATTTTTATCTCTGACTAGAAAAATATTGAATATACAATATCAACAAAAACACAATTAAAATCCATAAGGTCCTGATATTTACATCTCACCTGACTGTTAAAAATTTATGTTGTCTTTGAACTTGAAGACTGACAATTATTATAGACCAATTCTCAAAGAAGTCTATCCTTTACTATTTCTTTAATTGTGATCTCAGTATACATATTATCATTGTTCAACCTACAGAGACATATGGTAACAACTGAACATATTTGATTGGGTCAATATTTGATATAACAGAAATGCATTTCATTTTAGTTAGAACTTGAGAAATGTAGGTCTGACCTTAGAGTCAAAATTATGATATCAGAATTATGCAGTAAAAATTATTCCTGTTGAAAAATTCTTAAGAAATAGGATTCTACAAGGACTAATCTCTCGTAATATTAATAGGGATAGAAAATATCAGTGGGAAATGGGGCTTTAAAGAATTAAACCCCTTTGCTACAGAAATATAATGTTTTGAACATTATACTTGATACATTGTGTTTGCTTGGCTATAATATGCTAACATCAACATTACAGTTGGAATGACAGAAAAAATTCATAGCGTGCCTTGGTTTGAAACTCTCTGTTCAAGTTAATTTATTGTTATTTTCCTTGTTGCTCACAAAATTCCACCTACTCCTGTCCTTTCGTGTTACCCACTCTTTATCCTGGTCAGATGCCCCAAATTAGAACTATGCACTTGGTTTCCTCCTCTCCCATGTGGATTCATATTTCCTTCCTTTTTGCTATTCATCTGGCTCCTCAAAGGTTACAACCTCAGAGATACCGCACTTTCCATGCAGTATGAAGTGGCATTCCCAGTTACTCCTTTTGTTTGTTTTATTTTTGGAATGTTCTTATGTGTAGTAAGATCAAAACCTTATATGTCCAGTTTTATTGAGAACAATTGACAAATATCACTGTGTAAATTTAATGGTAAACATATTGTGAAATGAGTAGTCCAGTAGGTTCAGTTCACAGTCATAATCTCATGCAGATACACACATACACAATGAATGAAGTTGATATTTATCACTTCCCCTTCCTTCCTTCTCTCTTTCCTTCCTTCCTTCTTTCCTTCCTCCCTCCCTTCCTTTCTTCTTCCTTCCTTTACTTCCCATTTGTTAAATTTCACCAGCACTTAATCTTTGTCATTGGAATATACGTATATGTGTATGCATGTATATATATATATATATATATATATATATAGTTCTTAATTGTCTTAATTCTAACCCTATCCATAATTAGATAATCTTTGTCTCTGATTCACATCTGAGTTCCAAGCTAGTAGAAGAATAAAGTTATATAGATGCTCAATAAATTATGACTGAATATGCATTTATATATCTGTATGTTTACATATGTATATATGTGTGCATGTGTATATATGTATGTTGGAAAGTAGAATCCCATTAGTAACCTATGTATGTTAAAATTTTTCATAATTAGAAAGAAAACAGGTATACAATAATAGCATACATCTAGGTAATAGCATAGTACAAAACATAATAAAGAAATGTCCTGACAATTTTTATCATCTGAGAGAATACAAAGAACTAAAGGTACATGACTAAAGAGAAAAATCTTCCTGCTCCTTTATACCCTTACTCATACAAAGAGCATTTGCCTTAATATCAAATCATTGGGATTTTGTTTGCTCAGAACTATCTCCAGATGGGAAGAAAGAGAGCAGGGTATTCCCAACACCCAGAGGAAACCCCATCAACTGCAACACATTCTCTGGTTACCACCCCTTCAGCAGGTAGGTGTCAAGGACATAACATAGGAAGACAAACAGAAATTTAAAAAAAAAACATAATAATTAAAACTAACTGTTAAAATCTAACCAGCAATATGAATGGACCAAAGTCAACAAAAAGATACTAGCAGCTGATAGAGTCATATCTTCAAAGACAGAGGAAGAATATTCCAAGTTGAGAATATGCTTCCAAAATTAAGATTTGAAAAACTTAACAGATGGAATGTTGAGCAGAATGGATACAACTGAATAGTTAGTTGTTGGAAGATGAGTCAAAGCAATGTTGTCTAGATATCAATACAAACAGACCAATATATGATATGTGTGGAAGTAAACTGGGGAAGAACTAGACTATCACCTGGATACAATAACAAACAAGATTTGTACTGCAGGATTTTTGTATTTAACATATCTAATTAGTTGAGAAAACAGAATTAAAACCTATAAAATTCCCAAATATTTTTGAAGAACTTAGAATATTTGAGTCAAAAAGATGGTGGCAGTATCTTCCAAATATTAAGGGCATGTTCATGTGTCTGTTACACTTGAGGAAGACGTTTAGCTGCATCACACAGATGTTGTTAAAGTTTTTTGTTGGAAAACCTGTCATAAGAACACAAAATATATTTTATAGATGCTGAGATACACCATCATCAGTAGAAAAGAGAAATAAGCACTGAATACGTGATTTGGGAATGGTACTCCACTGTCTGGGAAAGGTGAATGAAAATCACACGAAGGAGAATACTAAAAAAAATGCCTTTTTATGAGAGTAAGAATGTCTTATTTCAGGAATACCTAACAACCACTCACCAGGAGAATGATTTTTCCCTACACTTGTCTTCTGTCAGGATGCACACATAATTCAGGGATGGTATTTTCTCTGGAGGTGCAATCCCAAGAACAATTCTTAAAGGGAAGTTTAAGCTTCTGGGTCTGATCGCTTTAATTCACTGACAGAGACTGTTCTCTAAAGACTTTAATGCTCACAAAGCTGACAGAACCTTTCCAGTCAGTGAGCTTGGGCTCGTATTTGTCCTAGAAATCATGCAAAGACAACTTTAAAGGATCTGAGCTAAAGTAGAATATTAGGTCTTAAGATATGTGAATGGTGTCCGAACCAGAGTCAATGGACCATTTCTTCCCTAGTTTTGTATTTTTTGAAGCACTTACTCATTAAATATCACTGAATACACCCAACGGCTCTTTATGAGATCAAATGTCTGAATGGGAAATATTATTAAAAAGTAATTTGTGTCTGTGAAACCAGGAAATAATCCTGCTAAATAGGGAGAAACCACACGGGGTAAGAAGCAGTCATCCTCATTCATTTTGAAATTTAGGCTGTTAGGAACTTTTAAAATTTCATGAAATGGTGTGTAAAAAATAATCTACAGACCTTATAACCCCAAAGTTCTCCTTCAAACACAGTTCAGTCTTTTTTCCTAGATAGCGTGGAATCAAGGCAGAACTGTGAGAGAAGTCAGCTCTGTAAGAAACCTATTTCTTGGGAACTCTCAAGTCGTAAAAGAAACAAAATTCTCAGAACTCTTGGCTTCCAACCATATAATGAATCTTTTTCTCAAAGTTGCCATAGACAATTAAATTCCATCTTCTGTTAGACATGAAGACTGCTGGGAGTCTACCACATCTTGTGATAACTTGGGCAGAGAGGATTTTCTGATGCCTAAAGAATGTTAGAAACTTGTTTGTAATCACATAGAGTAGAAGAAAAGGATGGTTTTTTAAGTCATTGAATTATATGATTTTGGATAATATCAGTAACTATTAGTTTAGGGCTTTCTGATAGTTTTCTAATACAGTATACACAAATTTCTTAGTATAAAAACAGTACTTGCCACACCCTTCGAGATTATTCTCAGTCTGATATCCACGTGTCTTTCTAGGCTTAGCTGTCAGTGTATAAAATCTTCCTCCCTATTTGTTCTCCTTTTTCTGAGAAATACCCTCCATTTTCCAACCAAAATATTATTGCTCAAGATCATCTACCAACTAAGCTGTACATGTTCTCTATCTGTTTTTGTTCAAGTCCTTCTCAAATGATGCCTTCTAATGAAGCCATTTGCTACCATGTTTAACAAAAGAATTTTGTGGATACTCACTGTTCATTGTATATCAACATGACATATGTTGTAATATGTGTAGCCTTTTTAATCCTCTCAATTAGGTTATTCACTTTTGAAATTTAGAATCTGCATTTTATTAGTTGTACCCCCTATAGTAGAATGTTTAATAAAGAATGATTAGTTTGGGGGTTTTTCTGGTGATAAATGGATATTTAAACTCATCACAAAATTGATTTCTGTCTTGTCAATGACTTTTTCTTATGAAAGTAGGAAAACATCTCAACATCAGCAACTCATATTTTATTTTATAATTTAATTCTTACATAAACACATGTTTATTACGTCAGCTTAGAATGATGTCTATCATTGTGAAAATATTGATGAGTACAACATAGTCCACAAAGCCAAGTGAATCATAAATATGTAGCTGTAGTCACACCACAGTGTGGAAAGTGCTTTGATAGAGATGTACAAAATCAGGATAATAATTGAGATCTCTGTTGAATCAGAACAGATGGGTATATGAAAAAATGATGAATGGATGATGGAGAGAAGAATGGGAATCAGGAAAGAGAGAGAGAGAGCTTTTATTCTTTCCTTCTGATGTGGACTTCTATCTGAAGTCATTCAATTCACTTGAAAACTAGTGCAGATTGTGAAAGATGACATCACTCCATTTTTGTCTTAGGCAAAATGCAATTATTGCATCTTCATTATTTTATTCTAAAATTTGAGAAGTAGGGTTCAAAAAATGTTAAGATGTTGAAATTTACAGACATTGTAATGAATTTGATCACACTTATAAATCATATAACCACCCACTCCCCCCAGCATTGTAGCTACATACCTTTGCAAACAGTTTGTGTTGCTAGCATTTGAAACTTAGTGGTTATGTAGGTGTTCAGCTGTGTTATACTGTAGCATTAATTTACATTTCTCTGCAAAATTCCATTAAGTTTTTTTTTAATATCCCCATTTGGTATTTGTATGTTTTTTCTGCAATGTTTAAAATGTTGGTTGTCTTAATATATTTATATTTTTTAATCTAGGATGTATAATTAACTTTATTTTAGGTATATAATTATATGAGTTTTAACACAAGTTTAGATCCCTGTATAATATAAAACAAAATTATTACCAAAATCAATATAGCTCTATATATGGGAGTTTATTTCTGGTCTCTAGTTTATCCTATTGAATAATATGTTCCCTTATCTGCAGCTTTACAGTAAGTCATGAAATAAGGTAGTCTGGATTCTTCAACTTCTTCTTTTCCACAATTGTTTTAGCTATTGTAGGTCCTTTGTTTTTCACATTTTGCTGTAATCTTGCCAATTTCTTGGGAAAAATACTATGACATTTTAATTGATATTTTATTGAATTTATAAATCAGTTTTCAAGAACTGACATAATATTGAGTTTTCTACTTTATGAATATTGTATGAAGCCCCAGTTTTTTGTCAAACATTTTTCTCATAAATGCAAGTGTAAACATTATGTTTTGCTACTTGTATTCTTTAATAGTTATGTTTTATATTATTTCAAATGCTCTAATTTTTGCATTTAAATTATCAGCTTAATACACAGAAATATTTTGATGTGATATTATCTTGCTAAACTCACACACTAGTTCTAGCAGCTATTTTCTAGATTATTCTATTGATTTTATTGAAGAAATATTGAATTATAATATTAAATGTGTTTATTATAAATCATAGTAAATCAGCATCTGTATATTAACAATAAATTCACAACTATTTCAGTTTTTCCTTCAGTATATAATTAATCCCCTTTACCTAGTTTAGCCCCTTTTCTCTTCCTGGAACCTCAGATTTGCTTTTTTTGACTAAAAGTTGATTGTTGTTTGACTTGGTTCATTTTTAAGGTCTACTTTTTGTTTAATTTAGTTCATTTGTTTGCTTGATATATCTATGCACCACATATGAGTGATAACATGCAATGTCTGTAATTATCCTTCTGGCTTATCTGGCAAAGCACAATTCCATTCCCTCCCAGTCAATCCACAATACTGCAGATGACACGATCTCACATTTTTGATAGTGGAGTAGTTGCATTATATAAATATCACATCTGTTTATCCACTCATATGTCCCAATGGACATTTAGATTATTTCCAGCTCTAATCTATTGTAAATAATACTTTAATAAACATGTGAATGGATATATAAATAGATAATAGAGTATAGAGATAGATAGACAGACAGACAGATAGATAGATAGATAGATGCATGTAAATAAGTATTATTGTATTTTTCAGGGTAAATACTCAGTAAATAAATAACTGGGTCATGTGGAATTTATATTCTCATTGTTTTGAGGAATCTCAATACTGCTGTCCATAACGGTTACACCAT
Source organism: Solenodon paradoxus (assembly GCA_004363575.1). Taxonomy (NCBI): domain Eukaryota; kingdom Metazoa; phylum Chordata; class Mammalia; order Eulipotyphla; family Solenodontidae; genus Solenodon; species Solenodon paradoxus. The sequence continues at coordinate 693,128 of RJWH01000365.1, read as the reverse complement.
TTTACACTCCCAACAATAGCATATATGAGTTTCCTTTTCTCTACACCCTCCTCAGTACTTGATATTTCCATTCTTTTGGATACAAGTCTTTCTTACTGCTGTGAAGTGGTATCTCATTGTTGTTTTGATTTGCATGTCCCTAATAACAAAAGAGAGTTATAAAGTATTTTCATGTGCCCATTGGCCAAGTATATGCATATGTCTTCTTTAGAGAAGTGTCTATTAAATCATCTTGCCATTTTTAGTAAAATTATTAGATTTCGTGTTATTGAGATTTATTTCTTTATATATTTTGGAAATTAACCCCTTGTTAGATGTATGAAGTGCAAATATATTATCCCATTCTGTCTATTTTTATTGTTTCAGTGAGAGTTTATTTTGCTGTAGAGAAGCTTATTAATTTAATGTAATTCCATTTGTTTACTTTGGATTTTATTTCCATTGTTATTGAATTTGAGTTCCCAAATACATCTCTTAGTAGTAGTATCCAGTAGTATCTTGCCTATGCTTTCTTCTATGCATTTTATAATTTTCAGCATTAGATTTAAATCTCTAATCCACTTATAATTGATTTTCGTGTGTGGTGCTAGGTAGTGAACTAGTTTCAACCTTTTGCATGTAGGTGTACAGTTTTCCCAAATAATTTATTGAATTGACTGTCATAGCCCCATTGTAAGCTTTGACTCCTTTGTCAAAAATTAATTGTCCACATCTATGTGGGTTTAGTTCCAGTCTCTCAGTTCTGTTCCATTAATCTATATGTTGTTATTTCAATACCATATTGAGTTGATTATTACCATTTTGTTGCAGAGTTTGAAGTCAGGGAGGATTGCACCTCCATTTTTGTTCCCTTTCCCTCAGATTGTTTTTGCTATCCTGGGTCTCCTTTAGTTCCAAATAAATTTCATGATTTTTTTGTTCTTTATTTTTGAAGAATGTCTTTGGTATTTTAATTTGGATAGCATTCAATTTGTATTTGTTTTAAGTAATGTGGTCATTTAACTATGTTAATTCTTCAAATTCATGAACATGGAATATCTTTCACTTTCTTTCTGTCATCTAATATTTTCAACAATGTCATAATTTTCAGACCTAAGGTCTTTCATTGATTTGGTTAAGTTTATTCCATGATATGTCATTCTTTTTGATGCAATTGTAAATGGAGTTGTTTCCCTGAGATTACTACTTGTAATTACATTACTTACATATAGAAACAAATATAATTTTTAATTTAATTTTGTAGCCTGGCACTAAACTGATTTGATTATTTTTCTTGAAGCTTTTTACTGGAGTGTTTGGTGTTATCTTTATATATTATCATGTCATGTCATGTGCAAATAGTGATAGTTTCACTTCTTTTCCAGTTTAGATGTATTTTATATATCATTCTTTTGTCTGACTTCACTGACTTCACTGACCAGGACTTCTGACACACTATTAAATAGTAGTGGTGAGAGTGGACATCCTTTCCTTGTTCCTAATCTTAGAGGAAAAAGTTTCAGTTATTCACCATTGAAAATGATGTTGGTTGTGGGTTTGTCATATACAGACTTTATTATGTTGAAGTACATTACATTTATATCTATTTTGGAGAGGTTTTTTTTTTTTTTTACATAGAATGGTGTTGAATCTTGCTGAATACTTTTTCTGCATCTATTGAGATGATTATACAGTTTTTGTTCTCATGCTGATATAATGTATCACATTTATTGACTTGTGTATGTTGAACCAAACTTGAATACCTGGAATAAAACTCTCTTGACTGCCATGTATGATTTGTTTAATGAATTGTTGAACTCAGTTTGCTAGTATTTTGTTGAGGATTTTTTAATAAATATTCATCAAGTATATGGGTCTGTAATTTTCTTTTATGATAATATATTTGTCTGGTTTTGGAATTAGTGTAATGTTGGCATTATATGAAGAATTTGGAAGCTTGTCTTCTTTAACTTTTGGAACTATTTACAAAGAATTAGTATTGATTCTTTTTTGAACATTTAGTAGAATTCACCAGTGAAACCATCTAGGCTTTTGTCTTGGGAAAGATTTACAATTAGTTTCAATTTCCTTGCTTGTGATAGATCCGTTAAAATATCCTATTTTTTCCTAATTTAGTCTTGGAATGTATATGTTTCCAAGAATTTGACCATTTCTTCTAGGTTATCCAATTAGTTGTCATGCTATCCTATAATCATTTGCATTTATGATGTGATATATATATATATTTAATCTTTTTAACAGGTGATTCTCAATATTTATTTGTATTTTTCATCCTTTGTAGATTTACACAGTGTGATTGTTTTTGTTGTTGTTGTGTCAGAGAATGGATTATGACTGATGGGTGTAGAGGGGTGCGCTGGCTAGGACAGAAGGGTAGCTGTTGTGATTAGGCTGGGCAAGGTATCAACTGGACCAGCCCTCTTTCCTTTGTCTCCAGTCTTGGATCCAGCAGTTCACAGACTGTGGCACTGAAATTCCTCTCTGATGGAGACAGATCACAGGAGTTAACAAAAGAGGAAGAGTGTGATTCTCTTCCAGTGCCCTTTGCTGTGCTTCCCACAGTGTGAGGCCTGGAATCTCAAACCAAAACCCTCCCTTTGGGCTTCCCTCCAGTCAGGCATATACATCACCAGCAATCTTCCCAATCCCTGGCACTCCAAGCTGGTGCTGCAGCAGAGGGCCTGCCAGCTGTGTCCACCTCCGCTGTCATCAGCTTCTCCAGCCTCTGCTGGTGCAGACACCTCTACCTTGCCACTTTGACCTGTAAACCTCTCAGAATGCACCTCAAGGTTCCTGTCAGCGAACCCTCTCAGGCACCATTCAATGCATTCTTTTTTTTTTTTTTTTAACTACCAGGAGCACTGATAAGCTTTCTGTTAATGTTTTTACCAGAAAAAGTATCTGAGTGTCCCAGATGCAAATCAGGAAACAACCTCTACCACCATCTTCCAGTGATGAATTTCTTGTATATCTTTTACTATTTTCAGTTTGCATAATTTTATCTGGAAAAAAATGGCAGTTTATTTCTTCTTTTACAAAACGTATGTCTTTCTTTTCCTGCTTTTTTTAACTTAAGATATTGGTTAGGACTTTTGGCACCATGTTGAATAGAAGTGATGAAAATATATATTCTTTCTGGTATTAGAAGGAAAACTGTATTTGTTCACATTAAGTATGACTTTATATGTGCTTTTGTTGACATTTCCAGTAGATAGAATATTTTGACTTTTTTGTTTATCTTGTTAAGCAGTATCATAACCAATGTATATTGAATTTTGTCTAATAACTCCATAGCAACTATTGATATGCACTTATTCTTTTTCTCACATATGAAATATATTATCTTGACATTCTTAAAGTTAAAGCAGTCTTTCCCTCCTGGAATACATATATTTTCATCATTTGATCATGGTGGGTGTGTGTATGTGTACATACATACATAGAGATGTGTATCAATATAGTCAATCATTAAAACTTTTGTTGAAAACTTTATTTTTGTTACTCCTTGGTATCCTCCGAATAATTTTATAAAATCATCAGTGGACATCTGGGTCTAGAATTTACTTTGTTGACTATTTTAATGTTAAATTTAATCTATATAAGAAAAATAGAGAATGATCCTGACTTATTTTTCTGCTTGTATAAGTTTTATAACAGTTATTATCTGTCAGAGGTTTATTAACCCTTTCCACAGGTTTTTAGAAATTTGATTGTAGTAGTCATGGTCATTTTGTTTGTTTTAATGCCATTTGAGGCTCTTGACTCTTTTTCACCTTTACTTCTTTAGAATTCTTGTGATCCCATTTATATCCTCTTCCCTTAGGAGATTAAGCACAATCATATTAATTATATAATAATATTTTATAGACAACAAATTCATTTTTCTTTTATTTTTTCCTGTCTATCTTCATTTGGATAGTTTTGTTGTAATATAGTCAATTTTATGACTTTTCTTTAGCATCTAATTCTCTATTATTTCCAGGGAATTTTAAATTTTGATAATGTTTTTATGCCTAGAAATTACATTTAGATCTGTTTTCTATCTTCTATTGTCTCCATATTATGTTCATGTTCCAATTTATATTATTGATTGGATAGAGCAGTTATAATAGCTGTTTCAAAGTCCTTGTCTACCAATTATATTATCTTTGTCTTTTTTGGATATGTCCATCAACTATGTTTTCTTGATATGGGTCACAGTTTCCTCTAAACAATTTCTTATCATTTTATGGTGCTCAGTGTCATATGTGTGTATATGTGTGTGTTTTCTTTTCCATGTAGACTATTTTGCTCCTTTTTGGGGTTTATTTTCAAGCCCATTAAGAAAATTCTCATTTATTTGTTCTATGCCTAATGCAGGCTCAATTTTCCACCTTGTGTAAGCTCCAGGAATTCTTATTTTCTAGCTCTCTCAAAATTTTTCATCTTTAGAAGTCTACCTTTTAAAATGTGCATGTTGTTCTTAAGAAAAAAATAATCAAATGAAACCGCATATTTTGAAACTCTCTTCCTGTTTATCTCTCTCCTTTCCAGATCTCTTTTGTACAGATATTAGTTACCTTAGTGCTCAGTCTGTTTCTTCACTCAGTGAGTTTGCCAATTTTGCTTCAAATTCCTCTTCCCTGATTATGGTATGAAAATTGCCTTAAAGCAGACAGTCTGAGAAATAGCATGATTTGCCCCATTTGTTTTCTTTTGGGAAGGTACTGGTGGTGGTGGTGGTAGTGGAGGATAAAAATTCAGAACTGCCTGTGACATATTGTTATGAGTCCTGTTTCTCTAGCGATAGATTCAGACATACCCCACTTTCAGTTTTAAACGTTATTTCATTACATATAAAGTTCCAGGGTCAGAGTTTTGTTTTCTCATTCCCTGCATTAGAAATGCTGTTTCATTGTGAGATGGTCAGAAATGTGCCTTTTATATCTCTTATTGTTTTAAAGGTTTTTATTTTGTCTTTGTTTTGCAGCAATTGATTATGATATGCCTAGTCACTTTGTTTATATTAGTTTGTTTATTAGTATCCATTCCAATTCGATTTTGCAGGGATCTTTCCCTGTTATTTTCATTACTGATGTTTCATCTTATCAGTTTTGGAGGATTTTAATCCACAAACTCTCAAATATATATTTCTGTTCCATTATCTCTTTTGTCTTCTGCTGGGACCTCAATTACCTGTATGTTGAACCATTTAAATTTTCCTACATATTTCCCAAGTCACATTCTAATATTTAGTCCTATTCTTGTCAATTTATGTAATTCATGTTACCCGTTTTTACAGTTTCACTGTGTGTGGTCTCTGTTTAGGTCATTGACTATATTTCTGATATAATTTTAATGTCTGGGTTTTTGATTTGATTATTGTTACAGTTTCAATCTTCTTTCTAAATTATTCACTTGTTTGCAAGTATTTCCTAAATGTCTATTAGATCTTTCAATTGATATAACATAGTATTTTAACATATCTATTTAATAATTCTAAAGTCAGGCTTTACTTATACCAACTTGATTCACTTGACTATAGGTCATTTTTAATTATGATATTCCTAGACTTATTTTCATGTTTTGTAAATTTTGACAGTATGGTTGACATTGTGTTAATTGAACAGTGAAGACTGAGGTAAATGTTTTTACCTCTATAAAATAACATCTTTCTTTAAGTATACTAGTATGGGTGGATGGTTTTTACTTCAAATAGTTTAAGGGAAGGATTAGAATGTTCCTTTTAGAGGAAATGGGATTTGAGCACTGGTGAGTCTTCAGAGATTTTTTTATTTCTTAAAGACCAGTAACTAACTTTCTTAATTGTGGGACATTTATTTCTGTGTTTTTTAGCTCAGCTTCCTGCTCTTGGGTCTCTGGGTTGTCCTTCTTATTTTCTAGTTATTCACCTGGCTCCCTGCTTCACAGGGTATTTCACTCCAAATCACTGTCCAGCCTCTATCTACGTTTTGACATACTTTGCCATGTACTTGAAGGGTTTGTTACTTTAAAAGATTGTTTTAGACTTTATCAACTCAGTATCCCTTTACCTCAGACATTGGTGTCCTTCCCCCATGACCTGAGTGAAGGCCTACAGTAAATAGAAGGAAGTTGACAGTAGGTACTAATTTATTTTATGGACAGATCTCCTTGGAAATCTCTCTCTCTCTCATGTCATGATCCAGGTTTTTTTCTTAATCCTATTATTTTCTTGTGTACTGTTCTCATGATTATAAAGTGGTTCTGTGCATATAGAATATGATATATTCAAACACCATACTGGCATGAAATGAACACTTGAGAAAAAAGTAAGGAGATCTTGTCTTTATCCATCTCTGATCTTGTTCAACACTATACAGTGCAACGAGTTTCTGTCTTGCAGAAACCTCAGTCTCATCTTTTTCCAAGTCAAAAGGAATTAGTTCACTTCAACAAACATGAAATGAATAATTTTTTTTTCTGTTTCAGGGCCTATGGTAAGTGCTGGGAAACAAAGAGAAACAATCCTGAATGAGGAGGGACATAATATAAACAGGTGACACTATGATGTTGATACTGCATTCTGGAGTCCAAAAGAAGGACATTTTCCTCAACCCTTGAATCAAAGAAATCTATCTGGGGAAATGATGACTCTGCTAATTCCTACGTTTGAATAGCTGGTAGAGAAAACTAAATAAAAGTGAGAACGTTAGTGGGAATAAAAAGGAACCTGTCTTCATCCTTAAAAATATTTGAGAATGCCATCTCAGATCCTCTGCCCCAGAATTAGTAATGAACTCTCACTTTGCAGCATGTGATCAAAATTCCACCTAAAATTTACTGTGCCTATATCTCTATCTGCCTGTAGTAATGGTAATTATTACTATACACCTGTAATTCAGTGTGCTTCTTGTCTGGTCTACTCCCTTCAATCTTGATCTTTATATATTATTGTCCTATTTTATGTCATAGAAAACAGATGGATAGAGAAGACCATAGAGCTGATACTTAGTCTTTCAGGAATTTTAAACCATGTCTCTGTATGGTCTCCACATGATTTCTTTGTCGATGTGTTTGGAATCTGATTCTTGCTACCTTTTCAAAGATAAGAACAAATGCATCATGGAGCCTTGATTTTTGCATACTCATGTGTTAGCTTTGTGGGTTCACATGTGATTATTCCCGCAGATATAGCCTGTTGAGCTTCACCTTGCAACAAGTCTCTAATTCTTGATGTTTAGTCCTTTGAGTTTAGTCAGCTTCACTAACTGGTAACATATTTTAATATCGCTCCCTTAAAATAAAGAACTTAAACAAGTAGAGTCTTAGAAAAACATTCTTAAATATAAATTAAACTTGTGGACTATCTCATCTGTGGAACACAATCCAGTTTCTAAATTAATTCACTGCTATGATCATTTATAATGGTTGCAGTCATGCGTCTTGATTTACTTACATTACTACACTGTTCTTTGCTTCTGAGGAAAAATGATTATTCTCATCTTCAACATAAAGCATAATTGTAATTATTTCACTGTTAATACTCTATCCTTTCTTAAAACTTTACAACTATAAGGCTACCTTCTCTTCCTAACCACAACCAAACTAAGTAAATACACTTCATTATGAGTGAACATTTAGGACCCAGATAACTTGAGACATCAGTATCTAGAAACTGAGAAGTTTACCTAAACCAGCAGCATTGTATCAACTGATAACTTGTCAGAAATGCAAGTTCTCAAGTCCCATCTCACAAGTACTGCTCAAAAATTCTAAGGATCAGTCAAGTATTTTGCATTTTAATAAGTCCTCTTGGTTATTCTGGTGGTCACTAAAACTTGAGAATTTTTTGTTTAAAGTGTGATAAGGGCTATTATTCTACAAACATAAAGAAATCTGTGGAAGAATAGAGGGACCCTCTCACCCCAGTTTGTAGATGCTGAAAAGATTTGTGACAGAAAATGCTGAAGATAAATTCTAAATCCAACCATAAAGAGAGCAACAGAAAATTTTAGAAGAGTGAAAGTATACATACAGAACAGAGATTATTTAAAAATTAAAATAACTCAAATTGGCCTTACAATAGGTTTTAAAATGAAAGAGAACATCCCAAGATGGTGGACTGTTAAGATCTTCAGCTTAACTCTTCCCCACAAATACAACAAAGATACTCTTATTTAGCAACTATAAACTTTGAAACATAACAGGAGCCACCGTCTTACAAAGAGAAGGGACAAATGTATTTACAAACATTGAGAGGGACCAGAGATACAGGCCTCTTTCTCCAAGCTGAAGGACTTGTCCCCACACCTGGGAGAAGAGCCACAAGCATATACAACAACTTGGCATGGAAAATTGAAAATTAAGAGGGTATTCTTTGGAGAAATATAGGACTCTAGAGAGTCAATAACACAAGGCAGAAAACATGGGGAACTAAGAAAGTAAGCACAGACCTTACTGCCAGATTGCCATTTGTTGAACCAAAAACTTAGCATGGAGAATAAGAAAGAATATCCTCCCTATAACCAAGATTCTGCGAGGCTCCCTATCCTGTAGCTCCCCGTCTGTGAGGCTCAAGCACTGAAGGCCATCATATTATAACAAGGCCCCTGGGTAAAACACCCTGACTTCTCCATCATTAACACACTTGTGGTGTCAGGTATTTTGTGCTCACAGTTATGGCTTTCCATCTTTCATGGACAGTAATTTCCCACAAGGGCAAGAATATGTAGTCAAGCCTATAACCCCTGTACAGATAGAAATCTGATTTATTTTATGTAAAAAGAATTTTATAGCTCTCTTAAGGGGGAACATTAGAAAGGATCCAGCAAAGTAGCTACTTTGCACCCACTTTGGACTATGACTAAAGACCTTCACATATCTGCATGCTACTTGATAGAGCTCCCATCTCCAGGCCTAAAGACTTGTTATATGACAACCCCTACCGGGGCTGCTGCCCAGCTAATGAACTAAGAGATTTTCCCAGGGGGACTATTCTTTGCTAAGACTGGCTCCTGAAGGCCCTAGAAGATACTGAACTCCCTCTCACCTATGATCTCTGTTGTAACTGTGAACTGCTTATGACCTGGATCCATATTCTGGTTCTCTATCCTTATGTCTTGCTATTCATGCCAGTAACTTGAGAGTAAATTTCTACATACCCTGCCCCAATTTTAACATTGAAACCTGGACTATCATGCCTCAATACAATGCTGACTCTAGAGCAATAAATATTCTGACTGGGACAGAAAACTCAACCTTCTGTATCAATAACCCAAGCCTATGCAATGAAAACTGATATATTACATCAAGGTCTTTGCCTCAGGGCAAGGAAGAAAAGCTGTTTATTGTAACCCATAAAAACAAACAAAGAGTGCAAAACAGAATAAAAAGACAGAGAAATATTCCCCAATATTAGACCAAATGAAATTCTAAGGAAAATGTAATTGCAATAAAATTAAATAACTACTTGAAGAAAGTATTAAAGCAACAGTTTTGATGAAGCTCACTTAAATCAGAAGGAACAAAAAGAGAACTATGACAAAGACAGAGACTATATGAAGGAGTTCTAAACAGAATTTGCAGAACTAAAGGACATAATAGTTGTCCTAAAGAATGTGATAGAGGAACTCAACCATGAACCAGAAGAAACTTGCAATCAAGTTAGTGATCTAGAAGATGGGACAATGGAATGCACCCAAAGACTAGGAAGGAGAGAAAAGAACGAAAAGAAATACAGTGTATAAGAATTGCGGAGTAACGGAGGATTCAATAATCACTTGTTACGGGTCTCAGAAGGAGAAAGAGAAAAAAATGGGTTGAAACCTTATTTGAAGAAATAATAGCTGAGAATTCTATAACCTGAGGAAGAAACCAGACATACTGATCCAAGAAATATAGGAGTTCCAAACAAAAGAAACCCAAACAGACCAACTGCAAAATACATTGTAATTAAACTAACAAAATTCAAAGACAGATAATGTTAAAAACAACTAGAGAAAAAAATGGGTTACCTACAAGGGAGCTACCACAAGACTGATGGCAAACCTCTCAGCAAAAAGTTTGTAGGACATAAGAAAATGTCATGATGTATTCAAAGTGCTGGAAGAAAAGAATTTGCAACCAAGAATATTCTGTTCTGTAAAATTACCTCAGAATTGAAGACTGATAAAGGTCCTTATAAGCAAATGTTAAATGAATTCACAACTAAAACGGCTTTATAAAAACTAAACAAATTTCTATAAAATAAAAATATTCCCCACTTATAAGCAGCAAGACACCAAAAACACAAAATCTAGAGAAGAGAGTAAAAATGTGAACTGCTATAATGTGCTCAAGACAAAATGCTTTGAAGTTTAGAATGGTAAAAAGTATAGAAACTGATATCAAAACAAAAATTTCTAGAAATAAAATGAAAAAGGAAACCAACACACGTGTTTCAAATAATGATTTAAATTACAAAGTTGGAAAATTCCAAAATATGTGGAGGCTAAACAAATCCTTTTGAATGACTACTAATTGTCATGATCAAATGAGAAATTATATATATAATTTATATATTTGTACTTATATATATATTTATATTCTATATATATTTATATATAATTTATTTATCTATATGTATAGAGAAATGAGAAGGAACACAAACTATCAAACTTATAGGATGCAGCAAAAGCAATACTAAAGGGTAGTTTTAGAATTTCAGATCTATCTCAGGAAATAAGAATAATCTAAATAAAATACCTAGCACTACACCTAAAGCAACTAGAAAAAAAAAGAAAACTTAAAGCGAAAAGTCAGTAGATGAAAAGAAATAAAAACTTTCTCAGAAATAAATAAAAATCAAAAGATAATTCAAAAAATGGATAAAACAAAAATTGGCTCTTTGAACAGATAAAATTAACAAAACTTTGGCTAGTTTCACTAAGAAGAAAAGAAGAATCTCTAACAGCTAGAATCAAAAATGAAGAAATTAAAACAGGCACCTTAGAAATGCAAAGTACCTAAAGAGACAACTATGAAGAGCTATTGACCAATAAATTGGACAACCTGTAGAGGCATGACCAAATTTTGAAAATTGTGCAGCCTACAAAGACTACATCAGGAAGAAATGGTAAACCTGAAAACAACTATCACAAACAAAGAAATTGAAGTCATAATCAAAAGTCTCCACCAAGTGAAAACGATGGCCAGATGGCTTTATTAGTTAATTTTACCAAACCTTCAAAAAATTGAGAATGGACATTCCATATGATCCCATTATGCCACTTCTAGGTATTTGCCACAAAATCACTAATTCAAAGATATATATGTACTCCGTGTTTATTTAAGCAAAGTTTGCAATAGCCAAAAAATGGAAACAAACTAATTGCCTATTGAGGATGAATATAAGAAGATGTGGTATATATTCATGGTGGGATACCACACAGTCTCTACAAGAGGATTAAATCCTGCCTTTGAATCATCATGGATGAAACTAGAGGCAGTTATCCTAAGTGGAATAAGAAAGAAGAAGAAAGACATATACCAAATGATCTTGCTTATCAATGGATATAATAAAATAAAGAAGCTGGACAGACAAAATATAAGCTACCCTTTGGATACTAACAATAGAACTGAAATTATCAGAAAGGAAGAGTCTGAGGGTCAGAGAAAGGGGTGACAGAGGTCCAAAAGACAGTGGTGGAAATTGAAAATGTGTGATAGTGTTGTTATGTTACATATTTGAAGACTAGTAAACCTGCTCATCTAAATGTACGTTGTTTTGTAAACCAAAGTCAAACTTACTAAAAAGAAAGTAAATATATAAAATTACATAAGAAATGAGACTGCAGCAGTGGTCAAAGACTGAGCATGAGGTAAAGAAAACAATATAGCTAGAATAAGTATTTTAAAAAGGTCATTTTATAGTTCATAGAAGAAATGTATACAACAAAAATGAAAGCATTCTTGTGAACCAGACTATAGGTGTTGAAGCCAAAGTAGTAACATTAGGGAACTTGAAACGTCATCAAATCAGGAAATAGAAGGTAAAACAAGAAGAACTGATGCTTGATTCCTTTCTGAATTACGACATTCACTTAGTTAAGGACCTCACATGGGGAAAATAATGTTACTTGAAGACTTTGAATCTGATATACCTGTAGGAAGTTTTGTATGCATGTATATAAACAGGTGTACATGTTTATACGTCTACTTCATACACTAATTATCATAACATAATAACTAATAAACTATATTACTAATACTGTTTTACCAGTATTATATATATTATATAATGTAATTGATACAACAAAATCAAGTAGTAAGAATATATTTGAAAGTTAACATCAAATAATCTTTTATTTTGTGTGTGAAGAAGGTGAGTTTATCTACTAAGTGAGGAAGAATGTGACTGGAAACACAAGCTGAAAATGTTATTTCATAAAGAATTAATTTTCTTTGTTATCGAGTTTACCATCTCTCTCTTACATCACACAGTACTTTCGGATCTTCTCTAAAACTAATGCTAATTTATGTATCCATGCTTTTGCAAATGTTCATCTTTCCTAGAAAGGTGGGAATGATTTTTTGCTAAACTTGCAACATACATAGTACAGTCTGCAAGAATCTCTTCAAGTAGACAGGGTATAAATATGGAAACTCATGCAAATCCTGAAAAGGTAAAGATGGAATTTGGAAGCAAGTGGCATATAAACTCTCTTCTGTACTGAGCCAGCAAGTGTGTATAAGTGCAAAATTTGTACTTTAAAGGGCAATAATTTGTGCATCTGTATCATTCCTCCCAAAACGTATATGACAGGATTCCCTAGAGCTGAAATATTGCTCACCTCTCTTTTATTTTTTTCTGTCTACTCATTATGTTTTCCAGAATACAAAGTTTTATATCAACAAGTTCTTATTCTGTGGACTTTATGACACTCTCATAAAACAATGGTGAGGGGTTAATTTCAAAGTACTATTAACACATAAAAAGAATCATCTAAAATTTTATGACTTAAAATATATAAAAATTTTCATCCTGGAACAGCTTTAGATCTATTTAAAAATTACAAGGATAGTACTGAAAATTCCTGTTTATCCACCTGCAGACTCTGGCACATTAAGTTACTAATTTATTATGGCACACTTGCTATAATTAATGAACCAATAATGATTTATGAAAAAAGTTCTATACTTTATTCGGATTGCCTCAGTTTTCACCAAATTCCTTTCTTTGTTTCAGAATTCTATCCAGGCTATCATATTACATTTAGTCATCATGTGATTTCTTTTAGGTTCCTGTTATCTGTGACAGTTTCTCAGACATTCCTTATTTTTGATGACCATGTGAATGCTCATGCTTATGCATTTTATAAAACATCCTTCAATTAGTTTAATATGATTTTTATCATGATTAGACTGGAGTGATTTTTTGGGGGGTGCATAAGAAGGCCACAGGTAAAAAGCCATTCTCATGATATGATATCAAGGACACAGGTTATGAACATGACTTGTCATCATTAATTTTAATTGTGATCACTTGAGGATTATATCTTGAGCTTCTTCACTGAATATCTACTCTTTCTCCCTCTTTTCAAGCTGTGTTCTTTTCTTTGGATGAAATTCACTATGTGCAGCCCACTTTCAGGGGATGGAGAACTCTGTTCCTGCACCTGAAGAGCAACACATGTAGGTAAGTTACATGGAATTCTTCAGGAGAGGTATGTCTTTTCTTATACATTTATTTTTTTCAGTAAATTTTCAAATGTTTGTACTCATTGATATTTTTCTGTACTTTAAATTTTAATCAAACACTGCTTCATTCATTTTCTTTTTCAAATTACTCCAGCCTCGACCACTGGACGCTCCCTCAGTGAAGCCTGTATCCTTTCGTCACTTTCTTGTTATAGTGAATTTTTTTTAAGCATTTTCTGGCTGTGTAATATGCTCCCACCTCATTCTGCTTTCTTCATACCCCAGTTCTAGAAACAGTCAATTCTCCAAAAATCTTTGCTTACTTTTATTGGAGTATGGTACCAGAAAAAAGAAACTAACATGCGGGTACCAGGTATGTGTACTGCTTCTGGGATCTCGCCACCCCTCAATCCTCCCAGCAGATATAAAAAAAGAGGCTGTGTGCACACTAACTCCTGTGTGTATGTGTGCATAATTTGATGAATCCAACTAACTTCCACCATTCCATGGATCATCCTGATCTTCTCATTGCCTGCAGTCATTGATTCCAACAGTAGAGAACCTGACTCTCATCCACCATCCACTTAATTAATTGTTGAATATCAGTATACATTTATAATAGTACCAGAATTGTTAACCAACACACCATGGGGGGTGAAAAAACTCAGTTAACTTTAGTAAAATGGTTATGTCCAATTTATTTTGACTTCAAATTTATAGAATCCATTCATACTCAAAATTACTTGGTTCAGTATCCTTTCCTCCATCCCCATTCAGTCAAGTCGTTTCATCTATGTAATACAATTAGATTAGTTTGTCAATTTCTGTGTTCTGTCTGGGGATTTTCTTACCCCCATATATTTTATTTTTTTTATTTGCCTACATTGCAATGTATTTATTTTGCTATGAATTTCTACGGATTTTTTTGCAAATACATAAAGTCACATATCCAGAGTATCATTCAAAATAATTCACACTCTAAAAATTTCTCTGAGTTTTGCCTAATCAATCTTCCTCTCTTTTCCTCAAACTCTGTGCAACTACTTGCCTTTTTCAGACTTTATATACTTGGAGTCATACTGCATTTAGTCCTGTATACTTGCCTTTTTCACCTAGCAAGTACATTTAAAATTAATTCATGTCTTTTTGTAACTTGATGCTTCATTATCACTATAAATATTCCATTTCATGAACATAGCTGAATTTGTTGACCTATTTAACAATTAAAAGATATCTTGGTTGCTTCCAAGTATTCGAACTGCTTAACATTCATATCTATGTTATTGTGTGGGCATTTTATCTCAAATGTTTGAAGTTCTGCTAGTTATATCTGCCTTAACAAGGCTGGGTTAATAAACTCTTTTATATCACCACATTATAAAGTTAGAAAACACCCTATGAAAATACCATCTATAACCATGCTCTCTCACCATAGACAATGTCATCTTTTCTGAGAGTCAAATATACACATCTCTAATAAGTGCCTGAGACAGTTATTAAAGTATTTTTTTTCATTTACCCTTATTCGATGAAATTTTATTTTCCAGTTTCTTACTGAAAAAAAATATCCTCTGTACTCTCAAGGCTATGCCATTCTACTAAAGAGGGTGGCAGTGAGCTAAAGATAACAATTTGTTAGAACTTTGTATCTTGTCATTCTAAAAGGGAGATTGCATTTTGTCACTCCTTGAAGGTTCCACCATGTAGAAAGCTGACAATCTCATTTATTAATTCAATAGATACCATAAATAAAATTGATTTCAGACCATCTCACTGCTAATTACTTTATAATATATCACTATATATTTTATTGCAGATGGTGCCAATGACATCTGCTTGACCTTTAACAAGCACCCATTATATGCCAGACATCCCAAGAGGTCCCTCAACACAATACGCCATTTAATGTAGTTATTATAATTTTCTCTAGAGGTAAAAATCTTGAATTTTTTCTCCATCACTAAGTCAGTAAGTGGCAGAGCACAGTACAGAGATATAAACATAAGACAACATTAACAAATATTCACTGAATCGATTACAGAAACTTCTGGGATTTCATCTAAAGACTGGCTTTTCATTTCTATGTCTATACACTAATCATTATAAAACCTCCCAAGGAGCATTTCTAAATGTGTTATATGAAAAACTGAGGTTAGAGTGATGCAATTTGAGTTCCTTTGGTAGATGAGCGTAGAGGTGTAGGAAAGGGTCAGGTTAGAATGACCGTTTGGCAAAAGCACTTGTCAGTCCTCACTACTGCTTTTCATGCTAGAGAATTCTATTATTTCTCTGAAGATAACAATAGTAATGGAATCCCTGTAGGATGACTCTAACCTGGGTTTGACCCTTTCAAAATATGTTTTTGATTGTGCCATGAGGATGTGGATTTTCACCTTCTCCATCTATGATGTGATCACTTTGATGTTGAGGAGAGTGATTAACAACAAACACTAGTGAGTAAACGACAAGTCATTCACATATGTCACCTCTGTAACTCAATCTCATTGATAATCCTGATTATTTTATTTAAAAGAAATGGAATTCAGGGTTAAATGATGAACCAGATATGGAGTCTGGTTCTATCTTCATTTTCAAGTTCATGATATTCAGAGAAACACTTCAGTGACAGGAACTAGAGGTATTGTCCCTTTATAATATTTGCACCTTTAAAAAATCTTTCCAGTCCCATTGACAATACATTCAGATTTTCCCTTTTCTTATTCCAATCATTTTATGATAAAAAGAGTTTTAAAACCTCAGTTATACCTCCAAATAGAGAACTTTGTCCACCTGAGAATGAAGCAATTCTCCTTGCTCTTAACATGTTGGCCCTCCCTATACACCTGGTCTTTTACTTCAAGTTTTCTGTCAAATCGATTTTGCACTCTGCCTGCAACTCAGATATTGCCTTTCCTAGGAGCTCCCAGCATAGACATGCAAGATATGCCCTTTACTGAGTCTTATAGAAAACACCTGAGAAAGCTTCCACATTCCTAAAGTGAATGTGTGGCAAAGAAAAGGATATATCTGGGAAGTATGTACTCCCTTAGAGGGAAAAATAGCAAGGCACTCTCCTGAAATGTTAGTCCCTGTATACCTATTATTTAGGACCAATCAGGGTAAAGAACCTCAAGGGAAAGAGGGTCCCTTACAAATTTCAGGTCTGGTTTAGCAAATGTATACCTCAGCACAAAATGCATCATGAATGTGTACTTCTAAATCATTCTTGCTTTTTCTTTACTATGTGTGTGAAGTATGAAACGTTGCAAGTCACTGGGAAATCATAGAGCTTCAGATATGCACTGGGAATTTTAATCAGACTTCAGCTTCATTCACCTGAGATAAAATTCAGAACCAAATAATCTGAGAAAACTTTTCAGTTCTATAACTGGATGTTCAAAAAGTTGGTATTTATATCTTGATAATTCTATCCTTTCCAAGTAAGATTCATAACCCAAAAGCCACCAACAAAAATACCATAATATCATTTTACCATAAAGGAATAAAATGACAGTCAATATGCAGCTACTGTAAGCTAAACATTATTTATAGTTTTACATGTACAACATTATCTTCATCAAACCCTATGAGTTGGTTCTCTTACTAAATATATTTTGAAGATGAGAAAATTGAGGCACAAGTAGGGTAGCACACCCATAGGATAGTTAAATAACTTGTCCAAGATTGGTATACCAGTAAAACAAGAAAATTGTAATTCAAACCTAGATGGTTTGACAGGTTATGCTCTATGACCTGTCAAATATTGTTATAGCACAGAACTACGAACAGATTCAAAAGACTAGAGACAAAGTAGAAATTACAATCACAGAGCAATAATAGATAAAAGACCAATTCCATTAGCTAAATACGATGTATATATCAATAAGAAAAAATATAAACAAACTAAGATAAAAATGTACAAATGATATAAAAAGACAGCTTACCGAGCACAGAACAATAACCAGGAGCATCAATAGTCACTAAAGGAGTGAAAGACAATGAAATAGGGTGCTTCTCCTCCCTGAAAAATAAATGAAAAAGCTTAATGTTTCCCAGTACCAGTGAATATGTGGACAGACAAGATTTCTCATAAAAATTGTAGGGAATGTAAATTGCTATTGAAATTTCTGAGGGACAATTTAGCAATATATATTTTTTTAAATGTGCATGTACTTTAACCCAGAAGCCAAAAGTGCATTTTTCTAATTTACTCTAAATAATATCACCAATATAATATATAAGACATGCTCATTACAATATTGTGTGTATTAGCAAAAACCTGTAAACAATCAAACTGTGAATCAGTGAGCTTAAATGATAGTACATCAATATGATGATAATAAATCTAAGAAGTGATTTTGAAAAGGAAACCCCTAGGGCTGAGAGAATTTGAGAAGGTTGCCGGTCTCCTGTCTATACCCATTGAGTGTGCAGAGGAACACTGGTTCTGTTTCTGTTGGCTGAAACTGCACTCCTTATGCCATTTGGGTTGGCTGTTAACGAGGAGACATCCTGCTTACCCTTCTAGAGTAATCTTAGATATAATCTAAATAAGGTGGCTGTTTCTGTGACCAGGAAACTCTAGGTTCCATAGTCCACTCACTGGACCAAGGCATTGTACCTGACACCTAACCAGTCTGATCAGATTTCAGGTACGTTTTCTGAACACTGTATTAGCAATTTGGCTCCCTTTACTATATATGGATCAGCCTCTCATCTTTCTTAACTATGTCAGCCATAGTCCATTTAGACCCCAGCTTACTTATTTCCTCACCTGTTTATGAGAATGAGCTCCCTGTGGCCTTCCTGCCAGAAAAACAGCATTCAGCTTTCCTGAGGGTGGTCATGGAGAATGAATAGGACATCCCTAAAAGCTAGGCATTGCAACTACCTGGATTAGTTGAGGTAAGTTAAATTGTCACCTGGTACTTGATCATTTCCTGAAAATGATCAAACTAAAGCTAGGGAAATGGCTGAATCACCAGAGCTGACTAACTGACCAGTGTTACACAAAAAAATGGAATTCACTATCAGAAATTAGAAAACGCTGTCTGAACTATCACAGTTTTGGAATATGTGCAAGAGGAACTCTAGGAAAGCCAGTAATAAGGAGGTGAAGATGGGGCCAGGGTCTAGATGGACACATTAAATCCCTACCTCTCACCGTGACAGCTCAGGTCTAAGCCAAATTAAGACCCAAAGTAGACTTAATCCCCAGTTCCTGGAATATTTCTGCCCCTCTTCTGGAAGTCCATAGATGGCAGACACACAACCACGATCTCTCCCCCTACTTCCCTTTGCAAATGCATGCAACTAGTCCCGTGTTCCTCAAGTGAGAAAGGCCTTTAGAGTCTGAGCTCCCTTCCCATTCTTCGGCCAAAGAATAAAATCCTTTTTGTCAATTCCTATTTTTGGTCATTGATTTTTATTAGCTGAATAAGGAAGAGAATTTAGATCAGATTGGTATGAAAAATAAAAGCAAATTAAGTAAATAACTTTTCACACAATGAAAGTTTATTTAATTTTTAGGTCCCTTGTCCACTCTGGGTGGCTTGATTCCAGTCACTCAGCCCCTAGGTAATGAGTTCCACCCTTCAATTGCATATCCTCAAGAGTCATGGTGGGAAATAGAGGGTTAGAGGACTATCACTTGCAAATGCTTTAGATGAAATAACAAAGGTTACTTCCTTACTGGTCAGAATCAGCAGTAGGTGTGAGACTACTTAGCTGTTCAATGGCTTATGCTGAATGCTGGTGAGACCTAGAAGCCACTTTTCAAAGGTGGCCTATCACAATTACTTTCAACTTGTCCTTTGAATTGGATGTATGAGTAGAGGTATGCCTTGAGGCCTGAAAATGGGAGTAACTGCCTTCACATTAAGGTTTGGTAAAAGGAGGTCTGAGAACAGAAACGCTTTGACACTAGTCAGCCTTGGGGAAATGCCTGCACACCAATGGAGGGAATTGTCTTCTATGGAGAAGCACGTGGGCTCTATTGCCAGATTTTCTGGGCCTGCATCCCAGTTCTTATTTTTATAAGCAACATAACTCGGGGCTTGCACACCTCTCTGAACCTTAGTTTCTTTATCTGCACCATGAGGAACATGAGATTAGCCCCTAAAGTGGTGAGGATTAAATTGATGTATGTACATTAGATTATTTTCTAGCATATGCTAAATGTTATATAACGGTTAACTATAAAAGCTATTATAATTAATTTATTAACTAGCTAATGTATTCAGTTTTCTTATGGGACCCTTTGGGAATATGGTAAGCAGAAACACTCTGAGAAGAGCAATATCTCTTTTTACAAGATGGTGGCTCTCTTATATCTTCAAAACCTCTATTTAATGAGAGTAACAGAATGCTGACAGATTCCCCCAGTCTCCAGATGAGGATTCCTCAGGCTGCCCTAGTTAAATGTGCAATGGTGAAAAGTTTTTGACCACAGGTAGCCAGGATTCAGAGGGCTGAGCAGCCCGTATTTCGCTACTGTCACTTTGTGGCAAGGAGACAAACTGTAACTGAGAAGGCTCAGACACTAAGTAGAAAGGACGCTGTCCCTAGCTTTTTCTAAGCTTACTGACCAGTGTTGGTCCTTTGATCAATATTCAAAGTTCCTGTTTTGCTGTTTTTGTTGTTTTCATCAGAGCAAATATTTCAAAGCAAGATAAAAAACATTTTTGCAGAGGGTGATTCTGAGTTTCAAAGCATTTAATTTTAAATGAAAGACTTGTGAGTGTATCTCTTGGACATAAAGTGGAGCAAACAGAGTAAAATATTTCAGCTAAATATATTAATTGAATGGATAGATGACCAGTGTTTATGTTTATTTTTATTTGTTATGCTTTCTATTGCACTCTTCGAACATAACTAAATAACACAAATATGTAAGAATAACTAAAACTAATTCAAAGAAGAGTGAAAGCATTTGTTCAAACTAAACGCGATATTCAGTAGTTTTGTGCTCACATCAGAAGTCTGCATTTCCTCAGGCTTAGGCAGTCATTGTGGTCCCCTGGAAGACTATGTTCATCTGAAATCTGATTTTAATGTCCCATTGACTTATCCAGTTCTTCTAAATATTGATTTCTCTCTCAATAATATACTCACTCTGGTCTGACCTGTGCCATCAAGAGCATCTCATAGTTTGGTTAATAGATGTGTTTAACCATGTCACTGTCTCATAATAGTGAAACAATCTGCAAATACTTTATATGTATACATATATAAATATATGTATGTTTATCTGGTGTGTGTATGTGTGTGTGATGTCTCATCTAATCTGCTTTTAGCTACTATCCCTCAAATCTGTAAAGACACAATATAAAAGTTCAACAAATTTCAATTTTCCATTTTCTTTTCAAATGTATGACGCTCCATTTGTAATTTTACTTTCATCATTTTAATCCTCAATTTCTGCTAATCTGAGATATTAAAAAATCAATCAACAAAAATGATTTTTGAAGCTTGTGATAGTTTCAAGCTTTGTGGGGGTAGAAAATAGATATAGCACACACATTTAATTTTTTGTTGTCATAAAATAGTGATAGTTCCAGTAATAACTTTAATGTAGCAAAATGAAAAGACAGAAGTAACTATTCAGCCAAGTCATTCTTACTCTCACTGCTTTGCTTGAACTTGGTCATCCTTGATCTAAATGGCCCATTAACTGAGTTAAATATTTGTTGACACTGTAGAAGAAAAATGAAGTAGGGGTCTGATTGCTTCAAAATATTTCTTGCAATTCAACTGATAAGTATAAATGGTGAAATGAAGGGACATATGAAGAATATGTTTTACACTCAGCATGAATAGTTGGTCATAAAAGTAAAGTTTAGAAATATGTTTTAAGCTTTGAAAGCACCTAAGAAAATTAAAGGTTTTTGTTGTTTTACAAACATATTCAAGCCATCAAAAAAAAAGACAATCAGAACTATTCAATCGTAAGTTTAGCACAGTCATACACACGTGCAAGTGAAAGAAAATATTAGGAACCATTGTCACAATTATCCCATTTCTGCTCAATTTTTTGATTTCTAGGAACTATTTTAATGGATAATTTTGATGTGGGAACGGAAAATAATTTAAATGATAATGTGTTTTGCAAAAGTGCTCTGTACCTCAGCTGCATCTATGAAAGATTCTTCATCCAAATAGTGTTATACTCTCAACACTCATTAATGTCTTCCCATTCCACTGGGGTATTTTCAAATTAGATATTGCTGGCAGTGTGCAAGCTGTTTGTTTATTTGTTTGTTTTGGTTTTGTTTTTTTGGTGATATCTTGATCAGGTTAACAAAATTCTTAGATTGTTTTCCCAGTTTTGACTCTCAATTTGAATCTATAATTTTCCATGCAGAGAGAAAGTTTTATGTATACATATATACATATATATATATAACATAAGCTTCCCATTTTAGATCTAAATAAACTAATACAGATCATCAATGACTTATTCAAAATCACTCAGAAATTCAAAAGTAGATGTAGTGCTAAAATCTGTCTTATTGGTCTTCTTCTGCTACTGACCAAGATGCAACATCTTTACTTCTTTACGTCCCAGATTTTGTGGCCATGTTTCTGCATTAAAAAAATTCTATTTGTTTGATAAATCACTATTCAGATCTGCTGTATACAAGTGGGTAGAACCTAGGTGTAAGGTGTATCTTTATTACAGAGATTTGGTTTTAGTTATTACTTCCCAGTTAGGTAAAGTTTTGGGAACTGTAGATTTAACTATAGTCTTGCAAGAAAGTGATGGGAGAAGAGAGAGGGAATTTCATTTGTAAATTTCATGGGGAATAAATGATATCAGAGAGGAGAAGTTTGCAAAGTAAGAAAAATGCAATAAAATCTTGTATTACCATAATACCCCTCATACCAAGTACAAACTCCCACTCTACCTCTGGTTAAATTTCAGTTTTGTCATTTATAACATTTTTACTGTGCAAGTATATCCCCAGTACTACAAGACAAGTGATTAAGGAAACATATTTCTTTTTTACAGAAATTTCCTTAGCATCAGCTTTGAGGAATCCATCTTAAACTGTCAAATCTCTTTCTACTTGGTACAAAAATATGATTCATATCCCATTATATAAACTGTATTGTATTATAAATGGATCAGTGTTTTCTATATGACTTTTTTGAGCTATGAGAGGATCTGGAGAAGTCTTTTTCATTGAGTCTGAAATGTATTTTCTATAAAGGAAGGTGAAGAAAACATTTTAATCATATGGAGGGAAAACATAAACATAGTTTTATTATACATTATGAGCTAAATGTCTTAAAAAATAGGAAGAGGTTCACAAGTACCTATCTGTCAATACTAACCTAAGGGAAAATGCAGGAAAAAGGAAGGAGTGAAAATGACTTCAAGTGTCAGGACCAGAACTCAAAAAAGTGTAACCACTTTCAGCTTTCATTATCCAGTTTCTTTATCTGGGTTCTAATGTGGCCTTTCCTAGTTCTTCCATGAAAGAACATCTTGAAAAGATGAATGCAGAATGTCTTGAGGACAATTGTGGTTGTGACACAAATATTAACTCTGTCCTTCGGAAAAAATTAGAAAAAATAACTTTGAACTATTTAAAACAAGGTGGCAGGGGGAGGCTAATGCTGATTGGTGCATAAAGAATAACATTGAAAGACATAGTTCCAATCGCCCTGACATGTATCGTGGTGTAGATGTACCCACTGTCACATACTATAATATTGTTTGATTTGGACAGGTTCATCTCATCGCAACTCTCAGTGGGACATGTCACTCTTGTTCTTCATTTATCTTCAACACAGCGACATTACCCAATTCTAAAACATCATTTGAAACTGAAAATTATTTCTAGGTTTAACCACAGCCAGAAAATCAATGCAGATTTTATCATCTGCATTATAAATATGGAACAATTGCATCCTATATAATTAAATCACTCGATAACTGGTTGACACCATAAATACAAATTTTAACATCATTTGTAAAATCATTTTGTTGAAAAATATACCCTAGCATCATATCTTATTTTTAAGATCAATGTACAGAGTATATTTCATTAATAAAATTTTGAGAAATTACTCAGAAACAAAACATGTGATATAAAGCATATGTAATATGCTATAAACTTTGTCATGAAATGATGTAAATGAATCTCTAACTAACATTTTCCAGCCAAAACTCATTTTACTAGTCGGGTCAAATCCTAATAATAATCATTTTTAAAGAGCTTTTGTGGAGGAGCTACTCTAATTTTCCATAATAGCCCATTCCAGAAAGTAAAAACATGCCAATAAACTGTCCTGCCCTTAGTACATAGTAAATTTCTTTTGTATGAACTGAATATTCAAAACTGCTCTTGACCTTAACTGAATTTTCCAACCAAATTCAGTCAATAAAGTTTTATTAAACTCCTAACCTCTATTCATTTATTCACTTTTTGGTTTTTTTGCTTGATTTTTTTATAGAGCGCTTACATGGTATGAATCATTCAGTTGGGCTTTATAGACATAAATATGAATAAGATAAATACCTCTTTCTAGAATATATAGAATCCAAACAAGAACAAATGGACAGAATAGTGAAATCAAAGTTGCCTTTGTCATATGATTGTTAAACCATGGAAAGATATAGTATCTAAGAGCCAACTTCAAGAGTGGAGATGTTTCTGAACAGATTCTTCTACTGAACAACCATACATACAGTCTTTTATCTTGCTTCCTTCACCCATACGTATCCAACAGGATGACATTCAATACAAAATAGGAATGATGAAGTTCTCAGTAACTTGTGCAGCTTATTTTTGGTGTCAAACCACATTAGCTTAGCTAGTGCTTGAATAACAATTTCTTAACATGATTTTTTAAGCAAAGAGTTATTATCAAGTGTCTTTTCAAATATAAACTCCAACTTAGAGGGCCAAACTTGGCATAGGTGACTTTGACCTTTACTGAAGGAAACATGTACTCATGAAACACATTTATCTTTTGCTTCTATGAAAATCACACTTAATGTTCTATTTTTGAATGGAATTCTTTTCATATTTATTTTAGACAGTCTGAAAAGTGAATTTGTCTATGTTCTCTGGAGGTGAATTTAGGAGCGTTCATCTCCCCTTTTTTTTGCATTTATTTGGTGAGTGGGAAGGCAGAACAAGCTGTCTGCACAGTAATACCTACTGGAACCTACACAATTTGTAGCACAGGACACAAATCCCTGATGAATATACAACGCTTAATAAGAGGATCTGATCTGAGAGAGATATTCTCAAGAGAAAACAAAGTTTAAATGATAGACTAATTTTAGAAATGGCCATGACATTTGAATGGCCATAGTGGTTCTGGAAGAGAATAGTGGGTTTTGTTGATTTATCCCCATTGGGTCACCAATGATGCATACTAGGGACGAAGGAGCTTTGTATAAGTAGGAGACCTAAATCACAACCTCCTGGTTTTGAATGCTTCTGCATTGATTTTAAAATCTCCCCAGAAGTAAACAGCTTTAACAGATAGGTAAGAAATTACCATTTCTTTAGAGTAAATTAATCATATCACATAACTAAAGATTTCCAATCAAGAAATAAAACTAAGCTGGAAATTAGTCTCCTCTTCCTCAAAAATTGTAACGTATTTTCAGTTTTATCTTCTTTGTACTTCCTACATTACCGAAGTCATTTATGTGGCATTACCATTAACAGAAAAAGGGGAAGTCCTAACGAGTCTGTTTCTTTGACTTTTACATTTTCTTACTTTCATGATTTTTGTATGCAGGTAATGTTTCATGTTTCTCATCCTAACAGTTTCTAGAGTGATGCCCATATGTGCAATCTGAAATTCCTACAAAATTCAAAGAACTCCACTCATCATGCACCTAGCAAGAACTCATTTTTCATGATTGTCACCAAACCATTAGTGTTCCATTTCAGCTCTTTAGTTTAGCCTCAGCAGGCACAATGCAGTACTCTAAACCAAAGGATGTGATACAGATTCAACTACAGAAGGAATTTAAAAAAAAAATGAATAAACCCAAAGTAGTATGAAAAATTTTAATCTCATTCCTGCTATTTTACTGTGGTTAGAATCAGAGAAAATGAATCTGCAGGTTAAATATCAACAATTAAGACATAACCATCCCTTCTTCCTTATTAAGATCCCATTGCATAAGATTGTCCCTAAAACACAACCAACCAAAAAAAACTCACATTTCCATCATCATATTTCATAAATATCCTCAAGAAAGTTGACTTCAAGCCCTTCTGATAGAAAGGAGAACCAATTAAAATATGTCTTAAGGCATAAATATCTAATATTTTTAAATGATAATTTAGTATACTAATAGATTTCCAAAGCCACTCTATCAACAGTATGTGAGTAATATCAAGAGTCAATTTTCAAGCTTGTTTTGAGGTCTCACATCCATTTAGTTGTATGAATAGATGGAATGACATCACAAATCTGTGGGCCTCACTGTATTGAGTAATCTGTTACCCAAGAAGATGGACTCCAGTGACTGTTAAAAGGTGAATTGATAACTTAGAAAAGAAGGAAATCTTACCC
Source organism: Solenodon paradoxus (assembly GCA_004363575.1). Taxonomy (NCBI): domain Eukaryota; kingdom Metazoa; phylum Chordata; class Mammalia; order Eulipotyphla; family Solenodontidae; genus Solenodon; species Solenodon paradoxus. Next base: position 666,941 of record RJWH01000365.1, on the reverse strand, counting down.
AATTTTCACATATATAGTTCACATTTACAATCGATCATTTGATATATTAGCACTTAAAGCACACTACTCAATGTGTATCAAATGAAAGACTTTTGTTTGCATTAAAATAATACTCAATTGACAGAATTTTATTTCCTGAGGATATTTATTATTCAGTTAACACAGTTGATTGAGTAACTCACCAATTCTTCATTTGCAGTTACTGGGTTTTTGTTGGTTATTTTCTCATGATCAGAAATCACAAATAACAGTGTCATAATTATTAATAGGGAAGGAAAACATACCTTCACATACGTTTATGGCTTTTTAGTCTGAGAAGGGAAGCATATACTCACAAATTTCTTCTGTCCCTTTGGAATAATCTGGTCAGATCCTTGGAACATGAGAGAGGGAAGCAGGATTATGTTACAATGAAGAGAGGGGACTTGATTTTTTTTGGCTATCAAAAGTGCCACAAGTTGAGAAGCTAAATGCTTTTCAAACAACAAGGATTACATGAACTGGAAGATATACACAATTGCATATGAAAGTATTGAAATATATTTAGATGAATATCTATCGTCCTACAAAGATGTCCATAGTATTGAGGACAGCAAGTATTGAAAAAAAAAACCGAAAGAACAACAATCACCTGTGTATACTTTTATTTGTGTATGTTTGGAGAAAGTTGGAAAAGCAGACACTCTTACTTACTAGCATGGATTACTTCACTGGTTTTTTCATAGTGGGGAGGAATAAAGGTCTATATTAAGATTTTATCCATCTATTTTTATATTGATTTATCATTTACAATGACTCTATCTGCTATATACCAAATAAAAAAGGTCATTTTGTTATTATTAAGAAAGGAGCAATAAACTAGAGGATGAATAATATGTTAAAAGTAACTACAAAATGCTAATTAATATGAGTTTATTTCTGAGCATGAGAACAAAGGTAAAGAGGGTGAAAGGAGAAACTAACATACTGAATACTTATTATACCCCTGACACTTGGGAAATGTATGAGAATAATTTAATTGCATTTATGATATAGAAAGTATCCACAATTATTACTTCATACTGATAAATCAGAAAACTGTGCCAGAGAAAAATAAAAGAATATTTCCATGGTTACAAATTGGTCAATTTAGAATTCAAATACTACTGTGACTAACTGTCTCTCAAACAGACCATAGTTTGTGATATAGGGATAAAAAGTAAATGGAGATCACTTTTAGCCTCAATGCTAGCAAATGGTGTTCTGTAATAATGGTGATATTTCCAATGGCTCTTGATAGAAAGCAGAGTGGCAGAAAATGGTGAGGCTTTGTATCAGAGATAGATTTGAAATAGTCAAGTCAGTTGATTACAGATAATTTGAAGAAATAATTTGAAGCAAAAATACCTAAATTATCCCAGAAATATAACCAAGGTAAGTATTAAAGAAAGGCACTAGGCCATTCATGTTCAGTTCACTTTAACTTACTTTGTGTTACTTTTATTTGTTGAGCAAGTTCTTAATGAGTACATGCATTGAAAATTAATTCTCATGAACTATTTCTCACTTTTAACATTTTCTAATTAGATAACATATTTGATATCTGCATCGAGACTCCAGGGAGAAACACTGAGCACCATGTCAGAGCTGAGAATTTATGTCACAATAGCAGCCACTACAGAGTTTCTGTCAGGACATGGGTCAGCCAGGCCAAATGCCTCCTGTCTCCTGTACTTCCAGGAGCGGTTGGAAAGCAAAAAGAGGGTATTGTGGTTGTCAGGGAGGAGAGGACACTTTCTCTGTCACCTCCTAGAAGAATGGAGATTCAGGAAGCAGAACTGGCAATCCTTGGTCCCCACTGCAGATAGGATAAGGTAACAAAGGCTGAGGGTTCATCGAAGAAAAAGAAAGACAGATTCTCTATGAGTAAGTGTTCACTGAGCTATGTTCTTTCAAACCTTCTCTCCTGCAAGAAAGGCATTGCTCAAATTCACAAAAACTTTCTTTTTATAATTATGGCTTGATAACCTACTAAGTAGAACCACCCCTAACCCGAGACACTGTATGTTTCCCACTTCAGCAACTTTTCCATGAATTTGATCACAGAATACAAAGTTTTCCCTTTGTGTGCCTTCTCATTTTTTAACAAGCTGACAGTTTTAAAGCAGCTTTTTCTACTCACTCAGCCTTAATTGAATTTGCAAACATAAAAGTGGAATATTTCTAAAGGTTGTATGATTCCATCTAAATACCATCGTTTTATGCTCTTTTATGCTTATAGAATATTCAAAGCATAGAGATAAAAAAAATTCAATATATTCAATATATTAAACGGATAGTTCACCTCGGAACTATCCGAGGTGAAACTCGGATAGTTCCCTCAATCTAAAATTCTATCTTTCACATTTTTTTAAGGAACACTTCCATGGAATGTTGGGGTGAAAGGGAGAAGTCATATAATTGCCCATTTATCTTCATATGAAAAGCTGAAGATGTATTCACCCAAAGCATCAACAATTAATTTTAACCGGCAATTATTAAGCTTTTCTTAGTACCTAGCACTTATTCATATATTCAGCTTACCTTTTATGGTAACAAAGGGAAGGGAATAAATATTTTTAAGTACGTATTAAATGTCAGGTATAATCATGGGCTGTTTTGCATGAGACGCTTCGCCTAGTCCACAAAACCACTTTTACTCTAATCTTGCAGGGAGCAGACAAAGGCTCAGAAATGGAAAAATGCTCGCTAGCTAGAGGCAATTCAAAAGGGAATTCCAAAGCATTCCTCTCTAGGAAGAAGACACAGTTTCTTTGTCAATCTACTTTGTGATGTTCTATTTCAATTTATCCTAAACTATGGGATTTAAAAATTAGATGTCATTCTTTTACTTCTAGAATTCTACAAGTGAAGTCAATTTTTTACTTAAAATCAGATTAGAAGTTGAAGGAACAAACTGAAATCTTTCCTTTCCCTTTGTTTAAGACAGGATATAGACTTGGAAAAAACGATTTTAGTGTTGCTCGCAGTTAGTGAGACCAGATACTTTCTTTGAAAACAAACTAAAAATGAGACTCCTTCAGTTTAACAGGTGATGTTGTATATTGACAAGGCTTCCTGACCCAAAAGAGTAGGTTTCTTCTCAGGTGACTGCCAGATTTCTATGTGAATTTTGTCCAGGTCTGTGTTGGTCTTCACTGCTCTAAGACACCCCTGGGGTGAACAGCTCTGACCCACGTGTGAGGCCTGGATGTGTGTTTGTGGTAAATAGATCATGTCTCCACCTGCAGTCAGCGCATGTGCAACTTAATTTTATATCAATGATCACTCCTAGTGGCTGAAATCTGTGAGGATGGCTTATTTGTTCTTGTTGCCTTTCTTTTGTAATTAGGTTATTACAGGGGCAGAACTGAAATTGTATCAGCCATTCGTGTGCTCATTGTAATAAAGTTAACAGTAATCGAATCAATTCTAAAATGGCCAATCAGGGAAATGCAATTCCTTATTCATAAGTCCAAGACACATTTAAATATGAGCAACTGATGCATAATGTAGATAATCCAGTTGTTACTTATCTTCACATTTTTTTAAAATTTCATATACTTCTATCGTTCTCACTGCTTCCTGAATAGCAGCACATTTAATGTTTTTAACATCCTTGTTGCTACAGTACTCCTAGATATTACCGTCCATTTTATAGATGAAGAAACTGAGTCACAGTGTGTTAAGTGACTTGCCTTAGACCACACAGTGTGTAAGGGACAGACCATGGGTTCAAAACTAGGCAATTCATCATTACTTTCCCATTTGTTCTGCCTTGTCATCAGTGAATTAAGGTGTTTCATCCCTTCCAGCACCTTTATTCTCACTTATGGTGAGAGGCAATCTACATTAGCAAGAGAAAGAATACAAAGCCTTATTTAGGTTCAGGTAACTCACAGTGGAAATATGTGGTCCAGATGAAAGTCTACCCAAAGACTTACTGATGCCAGATGCAGACACACTGGGGAGAGAAATGACAGAGGAATGTAAGAGATAAGGAAGGTGGAAAGTGCCATTTTAGTGCCCATACTAAGCAAATGTGTGGACTGAAATATCACTGCTATGGTAAAAAGTGTTTTCCATTATTGTCTGAATCCTTTCCTGCTAAGGAAGAAACGTGGCTTCTTTTTATAGACCGATGCATCCATTTCAGAGCATAGCTGCAATGTTGTAGGAAGGACTTTGATGTTCACCGAATGACCTTATAAGATAGATTTATTTTTCATGTCCATCTTCCAGATGAGCTCACTGAGCTGTAGAAATATGAGGTTGTTGCTTAAAGGTCACAGTCTCTTACGATAACATGGAACCCCTAGTTAAAATGGAGAGATGCTTTTTCTGGAGATCTCTCCTGGTATGTTGTTTAAAAACAATCAACCCACCCTGAAAGCACAATCCTGGAAGAAGGGGGCATTTTCCACATAAAGTCCTGCAATAGATTATCTTTAGTGACTGTTCACGTTTTTTTTTTTTTCTATGTCTATAATTATAAAAACGAAGGCATTATGTTTAAAGTTCACTCTTGTCCAATTACCATCGTTCTTATACCTATATTAAGTCCTGAATTACCCTAAAGGGAGACTGGGTCAAAGGAATAAATTTCCCCAAAGTCTTGTAATTTAGTCAGAAGCATAGTTTTCAGCAAACCTAATATTTGATAAAATACTCCCCTCTTTTCATATATATCTTCCCCTTGACATTCTCTGTGCCCTAAAGCTAGACTACAAACTCTGCAGTTACATTGAGACCTTGGTTCATGTTTATATCTGCAATACTAAAAAGGAAAATAAAACTCATTATGAAATGTCACTGATGATTCTGGCATTATTTAAAAATTGTAAGACATATTGCAAATAATTTCAGTGAGGCATTTTCTTTTTCATGTTGAATCTGTAATTAATTACAATGGACCTGAGCTATACAGAAGTTGGGACTTTCATAGTGTTTTAACCGAGATTACTCAGATTTTAACACTAAACAAATGCCTACCATTTAAAAGGTTGTAATTTGGTCAAACCTTTCCAATTCTGAACAACAATGAAAGGAATAAGAGGTAAACAAACAGTAAGTGAGATTGCCTCTATATTTATCTTTTAGAGCTTACATTAATCTTCTTTTGGCTGATAGGTATTTGAAAATATTAGTCCAGATAAACATATTGCCAATCCTGCCTTTTATTTTAAATGAATCCCACGTCTTTTGTTTGCATTTCAATCCACTTTAAGAAGTCACAAATAAAATATTTTATATTATAAGAATCATAAAATGCAGGTGTTGAGATGAAAGAGCATCTTAGCACCTGCATTTTATGAGGTTATAAAGGAGATATATTATACAGTTAAAAGAAAGTCTGCTTTACCTTTGTTTCCTCTGAGAAATAATTTAAAAGTATTTGGTCCATCTAGAAAGAAGCATGTGAACTAGCAACAAATTTAAAAATAAAAAGGACAAAATAAAAAAAGATGAAGAAAGCTGGTGGTTCAGAGTAGGAATACCCATATATGCGTATTTCAAGTAAGATGTTTCAATAAATGATGTAAGTATGAAAATAATGAAGAATAAGCATGTCAAAATTGCCACTCACTGCTTTCCAGTTTTGCATTTCCAAGAAATCAAAGTAAACTATGTATAGTCCCTGCACCCAGAACTCATGCCTTAGGTCTGCATACTGGAATTACAAGTATACTTGTAAATCCTGCTGAGAAAAAATATGACAGATGGGTCCTGGGTCAGCTTTTGCATTCTCCAAGACTCCAAAATAATGCAAATTTGTAGATAAAAGGCAGCTACAGTCAATCCATGTCTGTTACTGGCAACCAGAGCATGGATGTTAAAAGAACGTCTCCAACAAAGCAAAATCAGACATTTCCACCAGAGATGAAGGGATTTGACACAGAGTCAGGCTCCATAACCAGATAAAAAAACATGAGATTTTTAAGTGAATCTTTCCCTTCTGGTTTGCATTTATTCGTACCTTAATTGAAAGTGTTTCTGAAGGTTGACTGAAACTTTTCCCAAAAAGGGGCTGGTAGAAGTGGGCTGACATTTGGAACATCCTTTCGCTCCAGGAGGGCTCTCACTCTTGCTACTGAAAGACTCCAGTGTTTTATGCTAAAAGTTACCATCAGAACCCACCTCTCAATGCTTTCTTCAGCTTAGTACTTCCAAATTTGATGCTTGAAAATGTTCAAAAATATTTCTCTGCTAGACTGCTGCCTTTCAAAAGCCAAAAATAATTGGTTTAACTAACAGGAATAATTCAAGAACAAATTCAAAGCTGTTGCATTTCATCATTATGGACATTTTTCTCCAAAAATGTCCTTGCTGGGAGCAACAAACTGGCCAGTATCAAAATGTGGCTTTGGGGAGGAGGTTTGCACTGGATAATTTTTAGATCTGAGAAAAACAATAGAATGTAATCAATATGTTTCACTTTGTTTCTAAAGCAGAGGACCATTATAGAAGAAAGTTGCATTATAGAGCCAAAGATGATTGTCTCTAAAAAACTAACGGGAATAAAGTGGAAGAGAAAAAGGAAAACCCGAAGGAATGAATAGAAGTTGTACAAATGCCATAAGCGAACCTGTTCCCTGTGGTTTGACTATAGTCATATACACATAACCATCCTTCAAGGTAGCACTTATTACCTGAGGTCCAATTTAAAGACATGACCAACCTGAGGTTCGATAATATATATTTTAATTTCAGCTGAAATTAAATTCTGAAAGAGTGATGCACAAGTTTTCCCACATTGCACTTAAATTCTATTTACACTTGTAAAAGTTGGTCTTTTCCTTCTAGCACAATGGCACTCAGATTTTGCAAGTAAGTAGAGGGGAAAAGCTCATTCTCATTAGTTTATCATTATCACACCACTTACAGATTCTCTCAAAATTCTGATATTCCACTCTCACTGATGTTCATATTTGTGTCATACTGGCCTCATACCATTTCCAATGTGTCTTCACAAAAGAAAAACAGAATAAAATCAATCAACTGATAGTGGCTGAATATTTCTCACTCATGAGATTGTGATCTTTTTTTTTTTTAATGTAGATATCTAAAACCTGTTCTTTAAATGGATGTTTTTCAATATTGAGAATGAATGAAAAAAAATTTTCTAAGTTTCCCCAAAAGTTCATTTGAAAAGTTTCATGCATTATTTATATTTTTGTCATATCATAAATACCCCTTCCAAATTTAATTATAATCCATCCATCCATTCTCATTTTATGGGGTAATAGAGGAATAGACATTAAGACATACTATTTTATTTATATATCCTAGAAAATGTATTATACTCATATCTGGCATCAAACTCTCCAAGACAATAAGTTAACCAGATAATTTTGTAGGAAATAAAGTGAGATCTTTCAGTTGATTCTAAATAGAAGAATAGAGAAGAAGTGAGACAAACTTAAAAGTGGAATGAAGCCAGAGGACAATATGAACAGAAGAACGGATTCCCAGTGGGGTTGCCCACATTCTTTCAGCTGGTGTGGTCAGATGCCCCATTACAAGATACGTGTCTTGCTTTCTAGCCATCATTTCTATCTGGTGATACTTCTTAACTGATATTATTGAAGGGCTGCGTTATTGGTTGGACGAATGCAACGTGACAATGAGCTAATCTTAATTTTGCAAAGTATCTTGAAGCTGGGTGAACAGTTCATGAAAGTGGCTTGGAAAGATCTGAGCTCATAAGATGGCTCTGAACTTCCTGAGGGAATGTTTAATTAACACCCTCTGAACTTTTCTTTCAGCTCAAGGGAAAGATGTCCATTAAAATCTCGATTACATAGAACATAGTGAGTGTAATTGCACATACACATTTGTCTCTCCACACATATATACATTTATATATGTGCATTTACATGTTTGTTAAGATGGCTTCTATATGACTTCTTCAATTTCTGCAACAATTTCTGATATGATTTCTATCCATATCTCCATTTCACACACAGAAAACATGGTCCAGAAAGATTTGTACTGTTTTGCAAGTATATGGAGTTAAATAAATGGATCAAAATACAGATGGGCTTGATTTCTAAGTCTGTAATTGTAAGGTTCCATGATCTCTACAACTTATTTTTCCTGTATCAATAAATAATAACAGTAATAATGACACCTAACATTTTATGAATTGTATACATTTCTTCTTATCTCATTAATCTTAGCAATCCGGATGTATTACTAGCACCCTCTTTTTATACAAAAGGCAGAGATTTTAAAGCTGAAGTTCACAATATTAGTAAGTGAAAGAGCTAAGGTGTAAAGGTGGTTTCTCTGGAATCTGAGTTTTTTATACCTGGACTTCACAGTATCTCCTGCATGTCATAGACACCACTTGACAGTTACATGTGAAATAAAATATTTGTTATTTAAATATTAAATGGAAAGCTCAGGTTTCAAGTCAGAATCAACCCCCAAAATCAGTGCTTTTCTATTAAATGAGTGGTTCTCAGATTTCTTATTTAGAGGATTTGTAAAATAAGGTATATAAAATATCACCCTTTCCTCCATCATGTAAAAGAAGATCTGTTTAGCACATATGGAAAGGCATTCTTTTTTGTGTGTTTTTCTCATTTTATTGCGTAATGGTGTTTTTTATCATCATCAACTAGTCTTCTTTAGAAGTAACTTCATGTCTGCTGATCAGAAATCTCAGTGAAAGATGATCTGGTGGAATATTAAGATTCAGTGTTAACAGTAGATTTCCCATTTAAATGTGTTCAATAACCCTGAATTACCAAGGTCTCTGCCAAACCTGTGGCTACTCTATATGCACTTTGTTTACTCTTTATGCAAATCATTATACTAGAGACAAAAAAAATAAAGAAGCACAAGGAGCATCTTCACTGGTAAGGAACTCTCTAAGACCAAGAAAAAATGGGATCATAGTGAAAAGTCAGCTAGTGCCTTGACACAGGGGTAAGTAAGACAGAGAGGGCCTTTAAGGGGCAAAAAAAAGACTGTGTTCACAGTCTAGGGCATAAGGGGCACATTTCTGCCTCTGGAACAGTCCACTGTCCCTGTGAAGAGACCCTAGTCCTTCAAGTATACAGATTTTAATTATCTCTATTTAACTCTCCCTATCCTGTGTTGTAAAACAACATGTGATTTAAAACATCCATAATAAACTTAATTCTGCGACATCCCAGATTATTTTCTCTTCTGGAGAAAACCATGGCACATTTACTCATTCATCTCTTTGCATATATTCAAACCGAGGGCTTTGAAGACAACCAGTCTATCAGTTTCTCTTCAGAGAGGATTCATTCATTACCCTGTGGGTTTGATGATTGAATTGATATTTCAAATAGTGAAATTTGCTAATTAATTTCAAAAGCTTATTTTCTCAGCTTTAGAGCTGAGAAAATTTATTTCACTAAATGTCACATGAGAATGGAAAGAAAGAAGTCTAATTTTTAGACCTCAATGTCACAATTATTTTTTTCCCAAATGATGAATTCTCAGCAAGAAAAAAAAAATGTTTTAAATTTTGCTTCCTCTCAGAACCACTGAACTTAAATAATTTAGTGGAAACATAAATTTAAGCATCACTCATTAAATGGAAGGAGCGAATGCCTATAAATTTTTAATTTGTGATTTTATCAATAATGATTATTGTCATGTGTCTTTATTATAAGTACTTGCAATGTGTTTGATATTCTATCTATCCATAACAAATAATATCTCTCCTTTTACATGAGGAAATCTGAGATTCAAAGAGATTATTAAATAATTAAATTATATGTGGCAGAACCATGGCTCAAAACAGGCTGTCTCATCACACTATTAAGAATGTAAGAGCAGGTATTTAATATGAAGTAAACCAAAATATTCTTATGTGCAAAATATATTGTGACATCTGTTATCAATTTCATCTTCCCTCTTACTAAAAAGGCTGATGAAAAAGAAATAAAGAAGCATCCAAGTCTTTCCTTATCTGGTCAAGTTTCTACCTGGATCATTTCTATCCTTTACAGTTTCTAATATATTTCCTAATATCTTCTACCCCAGTATTACCACATTCCACATCTCACCACCACCTGCAACCATCAACACTGAGTTCTACTTGGGATTACATCTCTCTTGTATCAGGGATAACAAGTTCTTTTTCTTTTCTTTTACACATGCCAAGAATTTATTCATAACTTTAGGCATAGATTTCCATAAACACTCTTGTCCCAATAAGCACATTCATTGTTAATTACCTACCTTTCTCTCAACACAGGTGCAGAATGCTTTGTCCTTTGCTTTTTCTGAGATTTCTTTCTTCAATTCCTTGCATTATCTCACATAACAGTCCTTTTTTTATGCAAGATGCTGGCAGGAATGGAGGCAATTAGGAAGAAAGAAGAGGAAAGAACACTAATTTATTATATCTTGGTTGTTCCTTTTGACTCCAATGGTGAACCCAGATCCTTTGCATATATGTGGACTATGAGGTGACTGATTTATCTAAACTACCAATTTGTCCCAAGAACACTATTTTGTGCTCTATAGTAATGAGGCTATGTAGTCCACCATTTTTGAAAATAAAAATTGCTTATTGATTGGGGTGACAACTGAAAATCATTTCCTTACTAATGAGCTCCATGACAGCAGGTCCTGAGGAATGTCAGTGTTTAAATTTTATGTCAAGCATCTGATGGAAAATTTATGGTTGAAGACAGAAGTCTATTAAAACTCCTCCAGTTTCCTCTGTCATCTTTCTCATTATGAGTTGGGAACTAGATATGCTATTTCTATGCTAGCTTTGTGAGAAAATACCCCTTATTATGAATGGCATCTACATTCATATGCTTATTATCTGTTCATCAAAATATCTAGGTATTCACTCATCTATTATCTAGCCACCCAACCACCTACTCACCCATCTATCCATCCATCCATCCATTTATCCATTCATTATAGTAAAACGTGATCTAATTTTCAAACACAAGTGGATCAGGATAATGAAAAACAAGGTTAACCTAATTATTTTCAAAAATAAATATTTTATAACTAAGGCAGATTTTTGTTCCATGTAAAATTATTTTAAAAATATACAATATTATTCTCAAAATTTCAGTTTTGTGTTATGTGTACATTGTTTCAGATGTAATAAAAATTTAGTTAAATATATATGCCACTTGTGTAGTTAAAATAACTCTAGTGGTTTTCTAATTACTATATCTCCCACCAGGGAAGCAGTTTTGTGTCCATCAATTTATTTGTTTGTGTATTTGACATGAATAGATTAAAGGGCTCATTCAAAAATCACACATTGAATTCTTATTGCTTGAAAATATTTTCTAAATATTAGGAATCAGATAGTAAGTGATATGCCATCTCTCCCTTTAAGGAACTTTAAACTGTTAAAGACAGACAAGTCAATTGATGAATACATTTTCATGTGTATCTTGTTATCACCTGTGTAACTCAGAGTTCTTTGGAAAATGCTTCCTCACTACTGAAAATCATAGGTGGTTTGCTAGGAGAAATGAATTATAAATTAAAGCAATATTTTTTTTCTTTAGAGTCACTGTGATCTAAGGTTGAATCTTAGTTAACCAAATACCTAGTTTTAGAAAGAACTCTATGAGATTTCTCATCAGTGAGCAGTCGTTAATCCCATTTGGTTTAAAAGGATTTTGTGAGTAGCAGATAAGAAAATTATAATTATCTCATTAATTTAACAAAGTTTTATGGAATTCCTAAATATGCTAGGCACCATAGTGAAAAACTCCCTGCACTAACCTTCTCATAAGAATGGAGAAAGATTACAAACAAATAAAAAAATAGATATGAAATGTGATGTTAGTCACTTAAAAGTGTTAGGCAGAAACTATAGCTGAGTAAGTGCTGAAGAATAAAGGGTAAGTAAAGAATAATATAAGGAAACCCTATTTAAATGAGGTCAGGAGTTTAGAAGAGAGTGCCTATGTATGAAACATCAGAAAACATCAAGATCCAAAATGCTTAGTATTTCTGATAATCAATGATGTTGCTTCCCTACCCCAGAAAATGGAAGGAGATTATCCTACCAGGATGCCCTCCAAAGGCTCTATAAGAAAGTTTTGACCTTTGGTTTGGGAAAGTGAATTTTTGTCTTATTCTGTCTATAGTACTTTCCAGCCTGCTATTTTCATTTTTGCTTTCCAATAAACTTATTGTGCCAGATGGAATAGTTGGTTTTTTTTTTGCATTGTAGTTTAATAAGTGCAATTTTAGATATGATAGTCAAAGATCTCAAGGATAATGTTAACATATAAGCAGAGGTATGAGTGACCCTTATCCTCAGGTATAAAAGATACACAGATTTAGTGAACTCTAAGCAAGTTCAAAGGTTCTGGGCTGTGACTTATTTAGTTATTGAATTTCACAGTAAGTATCTAATGTAGCTAAACATAGTGAGTAGAAAGAGAATGAAATCAGAGGGAGGCAAGAGGAAATTGCATATGATTTAGCAAGGTTACCTTTGAATTCTATTCTAAGTGGGGTGGAAAACTGTATATTAAATACAGTGTTGTATGATCTGACTCTCATATCTCTGGCTTGGCAAGAAAGAAGCCTATGGGGATAGAAAGCAAAATGAAATGTTTGGTTAGGAAGCTATTGCACTTAGGCTAGGTGAGAGATGTTAGTGTTTTGTAAAATTGCTAGGTGATGGGATGCAGACAGTAAAAATCTATTTAACAGTCATGTTAACAAGACATGCTGATATGTTGACTGTGGCTTATAAGCTGTGGTATTCCAGTAAATGTTTAGCAACCAACTATATGAAAATAAAAAGGCTTAATGTATAACATTAGTCAACCGCAGTGATGTGCGCATTCCCAAAATGGTCAGTAAGAAACATCAGTGAACAGAGTTGGAGATTTCAATTCTTTCTCCTGAGTCCATTCTAACCAGCTTGGTATACCTCTTGCAGTAGGAATCCTTAAAGACAGTCCTAAATGAACCTTGCTGTCTGGCATTCATGTTCTGCTGTAACAAACCACTCCTACTTGAATATAAGCAAAATGTTTCAAAGGTGATTGGGTGTCACTTGGAGATAAATGGCCAAAAGATTGGACTTCTGCCTTTGGTACACACGCTAATATTCTCTCACTAGCTCTCTCTTGACATACTCTTCCTTTTCCTCTGTCACTCATGTTGGGGACAGCAAGATGTCATATTGCAAGAGGCCCCTTAGAGAGGCTCAAATGTAAATATCTGAGATCGTCAGTCTAATAACATGTGAGGAATGGAAACAGGCTTAAAACTACATGAATGAGACTAGAAGTGATCCTTTAGTCCCAGTAAGAGTCTGGAGTTGCTGTAGCCCTTGGTGACAGCTTGACTGCAAACTCATGAAAGACCCTGAACAAGACACCCACCACTATATTGTATCCAACTCCAGACCCACAGAAATTATAATGTAATACCTATGTGCTATTATATAAGCTGTTAGATTTGAGGTAATTTGTTATGCAGTAATACATAAGACACACTACTTATGAGGAAAGTAGAGATTATGATGGTTCTAAGTTTTAGTGCCTGAGCATCTGGGTAAATATTGCTATCACTTAGTGAGCCAGGGAATACTGAGGGGAACAAAAAGCAGGTTTGGGATAGAAATCAAAGGTTTTTTAAGGGCAGGACAAGTTTAAGACATCATTCAAATACACCAGTGGAAAAGTCAGGCTGATAGCTCTTCATATGAATCTGAAGTTCAGGGAAGGCATTATGATAACGATACAAATTTAGAGGCCATCAACTAAGCTTTAACTCCAGGGAGCTAGCTGATACCACCAAGAAAGTTAAGGTAAATTGAAAGAACAGAACATCAGATGAGAAAGCAATATGTAAAGACAAAATCAAAGGAATGTAGAACACATGGGCTATAGAAAGCAATTGAAAAAAAGATATAATGAACTGGGTCCAGTATTAACTTTGAGGTGCACAAAATGAATACTGTGAATTCACCCTTAGATTTGCCATTGTTGGGTTCTTTAGTGAATTTGATCAGGTTTGGTAGTAACGAAGGTCCAAGAGAAAATGGAAAGTGAGCAAATGGAGATAATAAATATTGACTTATCCTTTAGATACTTTTTCCATAAGAATGTGAGCAGAAATGTGGAGTAGTAGTTATGAGAACAGTGCATCCTGTTAGTGTGTAAAAGAGCATACAGTTATGGGTTAAACTTGGGGACAAACTTACCTCATATAAACAATTTCATCAGTTGCAGATGAGAAAGGAAAATCGGTGTAGAATTTGAAGAATTGTACAGTGAAAAATAGTCTTTGCAAGTCTGAGAGTGTTATGAAAATAGCTTATCTTTTAGGCATTGGAGGTTGCAACATCACTTGAGATTTCCTCATCAAATGTGATTGAGTGAAGTCAGTACTTTGGGGTTTGCTTTCACTAAATATGATAAGTTGCCCTGATGAAGATATGTAATAGGCAGAGAGTGAACACATTTTTTTTAATAAGAGAACGTAATAAAAGGAAGAGTAATACAGATGTGAGGATAGTGCATTATTGGGGAAACACAGACAAGGAGTACTGTACTTCTGGGGTCAAAGAATGAGATGTCCTTTAATTTAAAAACTATGTCTCTTTAATTAGAAGCAATGTCCTTAGAGTCAGCTAGAGCAGGTTAGAGGAAGAAGAAAGAACAATTAAGTGAAGGGGTGAAGAAACAAAGGATATTGCCAATGAACCTGAATTCTAGAAACATGGTAGAATAATTTAGGGAAATTGGGAGCAGCAGAATGGGTCTAACCAGGGGTTTACATGGATTTATTATATTGTCTGAAATAATGGAGATAAAGGACAAGAGAGGATTAATCCTGATCAGGTATTAATATGTATGTGGCAGTGGGGAGGGCAGGTGAGTTCTAAATTTAATCTTCTGCTAGATGTTGTTTCTGGATGTGGAAGGTCTATGGGTGAAGTTGCATTAGAGGGATGGATAGCCCTTTAAACTTCCCGTAGTGATATCAAAGACATCACTTAGTGTGCCTATTATAGTAAAATAAGTACTTAAAAATAATGCAAGCATTAAATATTTGTACAGTTCATACACGAATCTTTGAAAGAATCCTGCTTAACTCCTGATGTTGGTAGAAGATGTAAAAAAGAGAATCCAGCTTGTCTTTTATTTTAACTTGGATGATGAAGGTCTCAGGCAATGCCCTTCAGCAAGTTGTGTTTTTGAGACATTAAGAAGACAAGAGAAATTTTCAAATGCCTTTCCCCACATTTGATTCTCATTGAAGTGAAAATAAACACACACACAAACATTTTGGAAACTTATCAAGTTTCTATCAGCTCATTAATATTCTTTTAATGTCCCATTTTCAGCAATTTAATTTAGTTGATGTTTCTAATTTACATAGAGACAACATTCTTAATTGATTTAATCCCAGCTTCTGATTTTCTACCAAGCCTATTGCTGTTTATTGATTTTCATTAATATATGCAGTCCTTTTATTTCAGCGTTGAAAGCCCAAAGTTCTCCTTTTTGGTGGCCTTTCATTTTAAATGAGATTACACCATTTTTTTTCTCTGTGCCTGCTTATAACAGCCTAATCTGAATTCATTAATTTATTCATTCACGTACTCACAATATATATTGAGTACTTACGTTCTAAGCAATATACTGTGTTTGTTGGGGGAAAATGATAATAAACAATAGCAAATGAAGGGAAATCTTCTCATTTGGAGTGATGATAGATGTTTCTAATGAAGTGATTTTTAAGCTGAAACCTGGAAAACGAGAACAAACCTGTGTAGAGACAATAGAAAGCAGAGCTTTATAAGAGGAGGAAATCACACATCAAAATTCATGTGCTTCTGTGGAGCTGACTGAACAGGAATAATGGAAAGGAAGTGTGGGGGAATTTGGCAGTTGTGTCTGTGGAAATTTAGAGACTATGAATCCGTGAAGTGGATATGATTCAATCTATAAAGGAAGTAAATGTAAACATTTTAGACAGGCAAATAACATAATCTTATTCATATGTGACAAACAGTTCGAGGATGAAAATTTGGATATACCACTTTTGCCTTCACCAGTTGATAGTCATGTATGATGTTTCCAATTTGGGGTTTTTCAGATAAGACTGCTATAAACATATAAACATCTGTTTATAGATCTCTGTGAAGACACACATTTTCTATCTTATTGGTAAATACCTAGGAACAAAATGGTTGTGCTTTACGAGGAAGCCTACTTTTTAAGAAACTGTGCAACAGCTTGCCAAATGGTACACTATTTGGCATTTACACTAGCAGTGTATCAGAATTGGAGCTACCCACATTCATCACCAGCACTTGACGTATTTTTTTTAATTTCAGTGAATCTAGTTTATCTTTAATTTTAATTCAATGACCCTTTTAACAGGAAAGACAATTTATGACTTTAGCCAATTTGCTATTTGAGTCAATCACTTAATATTATCATTTTCCTTTCTAATTCTTCATAAAATTCTTTTGTTTTCTAGACATTTACTCAGCAACCAGTAGGAATTACTAAGTAGTTTATGGTGATTGTTACAACTGCTAGAAAGAACCTATGACTTTATGAGAATAGAGTAGATTCATAGAAGAGATTTACCTAATTTAGCCTAGTCTAAATCTTAAAAGATAAGAGGAAATCTACCTCTGATATAGGAATATAAAGGCACTTGAATAGATAAAGCCTCAAAGGAAGATAATAATTTTATTTCTATTAAAGTCTGATTTATAAAATAAATGTATTTAGATATGCATCAAATTTATGATAACACACCACACCCACAAGCAAATTACAAATAGTCTTCCACTACTGTATATTGGACCCCACACTGTTCTCCTATTACCTATACTCAACCCCTCTGATAACCTCAGTTCTATTGTCCTTATCCTAGGGTTTGTTTTTGTTTTGTCACTGGTTGCTTTGTTGCTTGTTTGTTTTGTTTTTGCTTTTGTTTTTGTTCCACATATGAGTGAGATAATCTGTTTTCTGTCTTTTTCTTTCTGACTTATTTCTCTTAGTTCCATTCATGTTGTTACCAATGGCAAGATTTCATGCTTTTTGGGGGGCTGTGTAATTTTCCATCATGCATACATACCACATCTTTTTCATCCATGAATTTACTAGTGGATATTGTTAGGCTGGCCCAGGGACAAAAGCAGCAGCGGCCATGCCCGGGAAAACAGTGGTCTAATTGACTTTTTCTCCTAGCGGAGTCCAGAAAAACCTTACAGATACTTAGGTTGTTTCCAATTCCTGACAACTGTAAATATTGCTACAATAATCATGGGGTTGCGTATCTCTCTGTGAACTGGTGCTTTTTCTTCAGGGAGGTGGTAAATACCTAGAAGATAATTGATGGAATCCTGTGGAATTTTTATTCTCAATTGTTTGAAAAATCTCCATAATGCTTTCCATAATGGTTGCATTAATTAACACTCCCATCAATATTGTAAAAGTTACAACTCTTCTCCACATTCTTGCCAATATTTGTTTTTTGCAGTCTTTTGGATAACAGCTGTTTTCAGGGTTGTGAGGTAATATCTCTTGTTATTTTGACTTGTGTTTCCCTAGTAGTAAGAGAAAAGGAAAATCTTTCTATGTTGACTATTAACTTGTTTGGAGAAATGTCAATTCAGACATCCTGCCCATTATTTGATTGGATTGTTTGCTTTTCTGTTGTTGAGACTTAAGTGTTCTTTATATATTTTGGATATTAAGATCTCTGGAGTTCTGTTTCTGTGAATATCTCCCATTTAATAGGATTTATTTTTCATTTTGATTATTTTCATTGTTTCCCTGTGCAGAAATTCTTTAACTTGGCTTTCCTTTCTCCACTGTATGTTCATGGTTCCTTTCTCATAAATTAACTGACCATATGTGTAGTTAATTTCTGGTAATTCAGTCTTATTCCACAAAGCTGTGTATTTATTTTTATGCTAGTATCTTACAACTTAGACACTATCTGGGAGTCTGCTACCACTGTAATAGCACTTTCTCTTAACCAACAAATCCAAATGGTGCTCTTTTAGAAGTAGTGAAGACAGCTTTATTACACACGGGCCAGATATAGAATGTGAGCCCCGAAATACTTTTGGAATACATTTTTATTGGTGAGGGAGAGGGGAAGGTGTGAATTAGAACAGGAATTACAAAAGGAATTCAATTATTCATTTGTGAATTCCTCACATGGATAACACACATAATTGTAAAATGCACATAGGGTTCCATTCTCAGAAAGGGGTCCCTTTTATCTAATCAGTAGTTTTTAGCCAGTCTAGACTGTCAGGTGCCTAGTGGCTGGGTGGCCACTGTGGGTCCTCAGCAACTAGAAACTGGGGTGCAGCTTCCTGTTTTCTACAACGCCATTTGCGTTTTTTTCTCTCATATTTAGCTTTAGCTATTCACTTCTGTGATTCAATAAAAATTTAAGTTTTTGTTCTATTTTCTTGAAAAATGCCACCGAAATTTTGATGAGAATTGCATTAAATTTGTCTATTGCTTTAGATAAAACAGCAATTTGACAATGTTAATTCGTCCCAACAATGAGCATAAAATATCTTTCTCTCTCTTTGTATCTTCCTAAATAAATGCTTAAAAGTGTATATAGTTTTCATTCTGCAGGTTTTTCAGCTCATTTGTTAGATTTATCTCAAGGTATTTAATTCATTTTTTTCCCTGTTGTCAAAAGGATAGTTTTATTAACTTAATTATTTCCTATTCTATTGTTTTATATGTAAATTGAACAGATTTTTATATATTTGTAGCCTGCCACTATATTGTACCCATTGATTAATTCCAGTAGTTTTTGGTGGTATCTTTAGGGTATTCTACATATATTATCATGTCATATATAAATAGTGATAGTTTTACTTCTTATCCAATTGGTTCTTTTTATTTCTTCTTGCCAAAATTCTCTAGCTAGAGCCCTCAATATAATGTTTAATAGCAGTGGTAAGAGTTGGCAACCTTATCTAATTACTTATCTTAGGAAATACTTTCAGTTTTTCACTATTGAATATGATTTGGATACAGGTTTATCATATATAGTCTTTATTATTTTGAACTATGTTCCTTCTCTTCCTACTTTGTGGAGATTTTTTTTTATCATAAATGGGTGATGAATTGTCAAATGTTTTCTCTACATCTATTGATATTATTATATGATTTTATCCTTATATTTGTTGATTTAGTATACTATATTAATAGATTTGTGTCCTCAGAATAAATCTTATTTGGTCATGATGGATAATCTTTTTGATCTATTGTTGAATTCAGTTTGTTAACATTTTGTTGAAATTTTTGTATCTATGTTCATCAGAGGTATGGTACTGTAATTTTCTCATTTTCTGATATCTTTGTCTGTATTTTTAGTATCAGTGCAATGTAGACCTGATAAAAAAGTGTTTGGATGTTTTAGCAGTTCTTCAAATTTTTGGAAGAATTTGAGAAGAATGTGTATTATTTCTTCTCTGATGCTTAGGTAAAATTCATTTATAAAGCAATCTCTCTCTAACTTTTATTTTGGAGGAGATTTTTGATTACTTCTTTAATTTCCTCACAAGTAATAACTGTGTTCAGTTTTTCTATTCCTTCTCAATTCAATCTTGATAGGTTATTTGATTCTGAACATTTGTCCATGTTCTTTGGGATGTCCAATTTATTGGTATATAGCTATTCATAGTAGCCTCTTATGATGCTTTGTATTTTCTTTGTGTTTGTTGTTCTTCTGAATAGTCTCTTTGATTACCATTATATTTATTTCTGCTCCCATTTTTTATTATTTCCTTCCTTTTACTGATATTTGGCTTCAGTAGCTTCTCTTTTTCTAGTTTCTCAGGTATAGAGTTGGATTTTTTTATTTGTGATTTTTCTTGTATATTGAGTTAGGCCTGAATTGCTACAAACTTCCCTCTGAATAGTGCTTTTGCTACATCTCATAAATAACTCTGATAGAGGATTGATTCAATGTGTATGTATTTCCCAAAATTGTGCTACACTACACAACATACACCTTCAATATTCAAATTGCTAAGAAAGCATTCTCAGTATATAATTTATAACCACTTTGAAAAATATTAAAGGATAGAATTGATATGGCATAAAATTGAGCTACAAAGTTGAATAAGGAAGACTTGAAGCAGGATGCTTCTAAAACCTGTTTTAAACAAATAGCTGGAGATGATGATGTCATTGCTTGAATATTTTAAAACTTGGCTAAATATTGAGGGCATGAGCTATATATTTTTATATCTAGGAATTGCTACAACAGACTGCTATATTGAAAAAGAAATTATTTGTCAAGATTGTGTATGGATCTGACAAAAGGTGTTCCTAAATTTTAAGATAAGTTCATATCTTGCAAAGTCGATTATATAAAAATGAAAATAAAATCAATAGTTTTAATCTAATATGAAATGCAAAGTCAGTGTGTCTGTACTGTATCTCTAAAATGGACTTGCTCATGCAAAGATTTTTAAAAGAGATCAAAAACCTTTGTTTTTATTTTTAAGGACAAAGTGCTAACTTTACTCTGTGAACAATTATCCATACCTTATTATGATTCAGAAGACACTTTGAAAATTATTCAATGTCATGAACTGATGTTATCTCATAAAATATCACTTTATACTCTGAATCCTAAAGATTTAAAAATTTGTGCTTACATAATGTAATTTAAGAAAATAGTATGAAATTGTCTTTTAGAAGCTTATATAATTTGAACACAAATGTCTATTAAATCATTTACCAATTCTTTTTCCCCATGTGTATTTAATAAAGTAGAGCATATTTTTATTTTTTATTTTTTAAAATAAAAGGAAAATAAAAAGACTCAAATGATAGCAATAAAGCCTTACCTATCAATAACCACACACATTGTGAATAGGCTAAACACATTAATTAAAAGACACAAAGTGGCTGGATGGATCAAAAACAAGATCTATTGATCATGTCTATAAGAAATGCACAGCAGATACAAATACATGATCAAAGGGTTAAGCCATCAAGACAAAAAATAAGTGTCTCTGATATATATGCACCCAATTGCAGGCCACCTAAATATTTAAAACAAATACTAACAGACCTAAAGAGAGACATTGAAAACAAAATCATAACAGGGGACAATACTTAATTTAAATCAACATATTATTCAGACAGAAAATAAATAAAAGAAGATATTAAATGAGATATTAGATCATATGGCTCTAGCATGTATACAGAGCCAGGTACTCAAATTAAAAAAAAAAAAAATGCTTTTCTCAAGTGCACATGGAGCATTCTCAAGGATAGACCATATTCTGGAATAGGCACACAGAAAGTCTTAATACATTTAGTTAAATTGAAATTATGAAGAATTTCTTCTCTGACCATAGAATATGAAATTAGAAAAGAGCCGGAAAAATAAAGTTGGAACACCCACAAATACATAAAGATTAAACATTCTTCTGAATACCTGTATTAATAACGAAATTAAAGACAAATTTAAAAGAATCTGGGAATAAGCAAAAATGAAGACATAAGTTGTAGGATGTAGCAAAAACAGTTTTAAGAGGAAAGCTTATATAAATACAAATTCACATAAAAAACAAGAGTTATATCAAATTAAATATTTAACCAGACTGCTGAAGGAACAAAAAGAAATGAACAGCTGAAAACAAAACAAAACAAAAAATCTATAGAAGGAAAATAATAAAAATAGAACAGATATAAATGATATTAAAAGCAAAATAAACAAAGCCAAAGAGATGGTTTTAAAACATAGTCAAATTTAATAGACATGAGTCACACAAAGTAAAAATAAAAGGAATAGAAACCCTAATAATAAGAATCATAAAGAGACAATTACCACAGACATTATAGAAATGCAAAGAATCCTTATTAGATCACTATGAACACTGCTATGTCAACATTCACCAATATTAAAGAAACTGATAGATGTCCAGAATCTTTCAACTTTCCAAAACTGTTTCAGGAAGATATAAATAACTTGGGCAAACCAATCACAAGTTAGAAATTGAAGCAGTAGTAAAAAGTTCCCCCAAAAACAAGAATCCAGAACTGGATGGTTTCACCAGTGAATTTCATCAAAAATAATCATCCTCCTCATCTCTTCCACAAAATGGAAGAGAAGGGAAAATGCCCAAATAATTTCCATGAAACCAATATTACACTGATTCCAAATTCAGGAAAAGAGAGCACTTAAAAAAAAATCCAGACCGATGAAGAGGATGGAAAAATCTTCAAGAAAATATTAGTAAAACAAATCTAAAAACCAATTAAGAAATGCCATGCGCAAGTGTACTTTATTCCATAAATGCTTTATATCAAATGTATTTTAACATATGCATATCATAGTAAAACACATCAATGAAAGGAAAATTTTTAAATCATGTGATCGTATCAATAGATGTAAAAAATTCAATGATTTCAATGCTCATTTATAATAAAAATCTCCCAGTAAAATGGGAATAGAAAGTAAATAATTAAAAACATATAGGACAAGCCCACAGCTAACATTCTCACTAGTGAAAAACCGGAAATCATTCCCTGATATCTGTATCAATGTTCGTTTGTTTGTTTTCAATAGAAGAAAAGAGAAAGGAAAGAAGAAAGGAAGAAAGGAGAAAAAGAGAGAGGAAGGGAGGGAGGAAAGGAGAGAAAAAATGAAGTATTTTAAAATGTTTATTTGTTTTCTTTTGTTGCCCCCTTCTAGCCCTGGGTCATAAAGCATGGACTCTGGTCTTTACCTTGTCCATACTAAGCTGTCTCAGCTGCCTGAGCCACCAGGGCACATATAGGATTTTCACTGTTATAACTATTTAACAAAGTCCTGAAAATCCTAGCCAGAAAAATAAGAGAAGAAAAAGATATGAAATTAATCTACATTGTCAAAGAAGAAACAAAGCTATCATTATTCACAGAAGACACAGTAATATACCTAGAAAACTCTAAAAACATCTAAAAACATCACCAAGAAAATCTTAGAAAAAATAATGAATACTGACAAGTGGAAGAATATAAAATCAACACACAAGAATCAGTAGCATTTCTATATGCAGACAATGGACTAAAAGAATGAAACCAAGAGAGAAATTTCATTTACTATAACACAAAAATATAGGATATGTGGGAAGAATAAACTTAACAAAGAAATTGAAAGACATGTATTGAGAAATACAAGATATTGATATATGCACTAGAAGTCACAAATAGACGGAAGAGTTGAAGGAAGGAAAAATGGAAATAAAGAAGAGAGGGAAGCAGGTACTGGAAGATTCAACATAGTTAAAATGACCATCCTACTCAAAGCTATATGCATAATTTAAGGTAACTGCTATCAAAATTCTGGAAATACATTTCAAGAAAGTTGAACCAAATGCTGAAGTCACATGGGGCCAAAAGAACTTGAATAGTCAAAGTTATTTTTCAGAGAAAAAGAATGGTAGAGGAATAACACTCCCTGATTTCAAACAATACTAGAGAATTGTCATCAAAGCTGCATATTTTTAAACAGAAACAGACAGACCATAGAATAAAATTGAGAGCTCCAAAAAATGAAAACTCACTTGTATAAATAGTTAAACTATGACAAAATTGCCAAGAGCATATATTAAATCAAGGAAAAGCTATTTGACAAATGGTGCTTTGAAAATAAGAGAGCCTCTTGCAAAACAACAAAAAGCTAAATTTAGATTTCTTAGTAACACCATATAGAAAAAAAACTCAAAATGAATTAAAGACCTGAATATAAGACTTGAAACCATCAAATATATAAAGAAAAATGTAGGAAAAAATTTTCCTGACATCAGTCTCAGAGATGTCATTGTGGAAGTGAAACCAACAGCAAATGATACTAAAATAAAATAATTAAGGACTGTATCAAATAAAAAATTTTATCACAGTAAAAGAAACTACCACTGAAAATAAAGATAAGCCACTGAATGGCACAGCATACATCAGATAAGAGTTTAAATCTTCAAGATATGTCAGTAATATATACACTTCAGCCACACAAAAAAAGGCAAATTGTGGTGTGCCCTGGTGGAGCTGCAGTTACGTCCATCGCCTTCAAAGTGCAAGCCACATAGCCCCGAGAGGCAAGAAGGGAAAAGATATAAACATATACATGTGTGTACATATATATACATATATAAACAGCTTTCACCTCTATTGTTAAGTTTATTCTTCCCAAATACCATATGCTTTTTTGTGCTGCTATTAGTGGAATTTATTTTCTGATTTCTCTTCTGGTTCCTTGTTAGCATATAAAAACACTACTGGGTTTTGTGTGCTGATTTTGTACTCTGCCATTTTTACTTTCATTAATTGCTTTTAGCAACTTCCTGGTGAAGTTTTCAGGATTTTCTAACTATATTATCATGCCTTCTCTGAATAATGTTATTTTGGGGGGTGTATTTTGTTTTTTTGGCTTTTTGAATTTGAATTCCTTAAATATCTTTTTCTTATCTTATTGCTCTGTCCAAGATTTTTAGGATTATGTTGACTAGTAGTAGTGGGTATCCTGAGTGTGCCCTGGTGACTCAGACATCTGAGGCAGCTTGGTTATGGACCAGGTGAAGCCCAGGCATCCAGTTTTATGATTCAAGTCTGGGGGATGACAAAGTAAAAAAGCTAAAAACATAAAAATACTTAATCTTTTCCTTCCCTCCCTTACTCTCTAGATCTTCCTTCTTCCCTTAAAGACAAAGAAAGAAACAGTGGGAATTGGTGCAGATACTAGAGGAAAAGCTTCAGTTGTTCACTACTGAGTATGATGTTAGCTATGGGTTTGTACTGTATGGGGTTTTAATCAAAATAATTACTCAGTATTTAAGATTCCCCAGACAAATAAATTAGTTTCATATTATTTTTCTGGAGCTTATAAAGTCATTCATTAAAATCTAACAAAGATGAGGAAAAGGAGTACTCTACTGATTTAGCAGTTAATTCCAGGTTTCCAGTCAGCACAGTCCACATAGTAGCCAAGAACCTGGGTACTTGACTTGAACCAGTGGGCAGGAAATCCAACCAAGATGAACAACTAAATGAAATAAATAAGTAAATAAAGAAATAAATAAAAGTTTCTTTCTCTTCCCTACCTTCCAGCCTGCCTACTCATCTTCTTTCCTGCCTGTACCTTTACAGTAAAAAAAAAAAAAGTTATGGGAAAAACATAAATAAAACACTCTAATTTGTTAGCAGTTAATATTCAGCAATTCTAAACAAAGTACTAGAAAATAAAACCAATTGATATATTAAAGTAATACTCTCTGATCAAGTAATATTCACTCCAGAATAAACAAATGACCCATTATCATGAAAATTACTAATAAAATTCATATCTCTAGGCTAAAAAAGAAAGTCCAGATGCATGATTATCTAAAGAGATATTGAAAAAGGCATGACATTCAATATTTAATTCTACTTTAAAATACTTTCTGAACTATTAAGATCTAAATAAATTGATTTAAGAATAATTATCTAAGAAAACAAATAATAATGCAAGTCTAGTTGATTCAATTATAG
The DNA here is from genome assembly GCA_004363575.1 of Solenodon paradoxus. Lineage (NCBI taxonomy): Eukaryota > Metazoa > Chordata > Mammalia > Eulipotyphla > Solenodontidae > Solenodon > Solenodon paradoxus. Next base: position 641,403 of record RJWH01000365.1, on the reverse strand, counting down.
AATTAAATAGAAACTAAGAAAAATAATATAAGTAAAATGGAAGGAAATGCTATTTGAACAAATTCCTTACTGAAATAAACATGACATTAATGTAACTCATAGATATATTTATGAGTTCAGCAAGAAGGTCAGTTTCAAATTCAATAGTGCACAAATAATTTGATTTCTGACATAAGTGAGTCGACAAAATACAGTAGTAGAAATGGGTAATTTAATAAGCAACTATTTTTAAAATCTTTAAATATGTGAGACAGGAAGTTTATGATGATATGTCTTTTTCTAGAGGATCTACTATAGAAAATGAATCACAAAGTTATCTGCAGTTGCCAGAAAACTTTATTGAAGGGGTAGATTTTGAGAAAAGGAGAAAATTGCAAAAAGAGAATATTTGAAATCTGTATGTAAATTGACCTTATATTCACATATGATCAGTAAACTGTGCATGCATGTGGAAAACAGCAGAAAGCCTAACCAAAAGGAACATCCAGAAAATAACAAAAACTATATGCTGAGATTTCAAATATCACCTATCAAAGAAAATACAGATTTTTTTTTTTTATTTTAGTGCCATCATATTGAAAGAGAAATTCACTGAGTTTTCTATTAAAACCCAAAAAAGCCATATCTGAAGAGTAAAAAGTATGGGTTTTATTTAAGAATTTTCCACCAAATAAAAGGAAAATCTAAATATCACCTCACTAACACATTTGGAATAGAGCACCCAGAAGTTTAACTCTCAGATAACAACTGATCTGCTTAATTAAACAAAAAGCAATACTATTCAGACAACAAAACCTAAAGCAGAAATTTTATGTATAATGTTCATCATACAACCAAAACTTATTAACCATGAGAAGAAACATGAAACTACAAAGCACAGTTAAATGAAAAAAAAATCAGACAATAAAATTATATCTATAGTTCATTCCGATGTTGAATTATCAACCAAGCATTTCAAAAAATCTGTTATAAATATGTTACACTACATAAAAAAGACGGCATAATGAACAGATGGTAAATAGTAATATATATGATAAAAAAGATCAAATTTGGATTCTAAAACTAAAAAAAGAGTCTGAAATAAAAGTTGATCTATTAGTACAATAGCAGATAGATGGCAAAAAATTAATCAAGAAAGATGGAACAATAGTTATGAGATTTGTACCACAGAGAGGAATAAAATAAAGAAATAACTTAACAGATACACAGTAACCTGTAGAACAATAACAAACAGTCTATCACAATGCGAACAAAATTTCAAAAGAGAAAAGAAGCAGAAAATAGCTTTGAAAACTGTAGTACCTAATATATAAAATTTCTTGAGATAAACAATTCATACATCCAATGATTTTAGCAAACCTGAGTAAGATAAATATGAAAGAACACTTTGAGATGCATCATAGACAAGATGACAAGAAATGAGAAAATATTTTTATAAAGAACAGATTATATAAAAAAGAAAAATTAAGGCATTTTTCTTATCAGAAATGATGGAAATAGGCAGATAATAGAAAAACTGCTTTTTTGTTTTTTTAAGCTTCTGGGGAAGCGGGAAAAATAATTCTATACCCACTTAAAACATACATTAAAATTTTGTTAAATAAAATTACTTTTAGATACAAAAATGCAAAAAGATATCTTCATTATAAGGGAAATTCATGCTAAATGGAAACTTTGAGCAATCAGAAGAGTTTAAAAACAGACATTTTCCATTATGCCTAACAAAGGAAAACTATAGGTCTACCAGTTTCGCTAGTGAATTATAGCAAATATTTAAGGATTAACTAATTTTATACGAACACTTTCAGAGAATAAAAGAAGAGAAAACATTCTAAACTAATTTTATGGGATCAGAAAATTTTTATACAAAAGCTAAGCTAAGACACTATATAAAAAGCAATTATGGAATAATATTTCTCATGAACATAGATTTCTTTCTCTTTCTCGGAAAGTGTAGTTATTTTTATTTTTTTACTTTTAACTATTTTATTTCAGTAAATTTGCTTTACAGATTGAAATAAATTCATATATGTAGGTTCCACACATGTTCAGTTTCCTCATACCTGAGATATATGTCAGAATACCCTATTCTCCACCAAATCATCAAGTTTTCTACACAAATGTCCAGTGAGCTTCACACCACTTATCCTCCCACATCACGTTAATTCTCTATTGGTAACCTCAGTTCTATTGCAAGTGACCAAAGGTTGGTTTTGCTTCATCTGTTCCTTTGTTTTGTCTATTCATATTCCATATATGAGCAAGATATATAACTTTCTATATATGATATATGTTTTTCTTCTTTTGACTTATTTCACTCAGCATAATCCCCTCGAGCCATTCATGTTCATTCAAATGATCAGGTTTCTTCTCTTCTAAGAACCTTGTAGTATTCCATTGTATATATGTACCACATTTTCTTTATCCATTCACCTGACGTTTGGCACTTAGTTTCCAGTTCTTAGCTATTCTGAATAGGGCTACAATAAATATAGAAAGGGAGGGGCTTAAAGCTCTGTGAACTAGTGACTTTGTATCCTTTGGGCAAACACCCAGAACTGGGGTAGTGAGATCATAAGGGATTTCCATATTCAACTTTTTGAGGAAGCACCATACTGTTTCCATAGTTGTTGCTCCAGTTTGTACTCCCACCAACAGTGTAAAAGTGTTCCCTTTTCTCCATAACCTTGCCAGCATTTGCTGTCTCCAAACTTTTGGATAAGACTAGTCTCTCAGGTGTAAGGTGATATCTCATCATTGTTATGATTTACATTTCCCTGATAGCAGAGAGTAGGAACATCTTTTCAAGTTGTTGTTAGCTATCTATATGTCCTCTTTAGAAAAATGTCTCTGGAATTCTTTTCCCACTTTTTGATTGGATTACCTGTTTATGTTTTCTGTTATTGAGTTTCCTGTTCTTTTTACATTTTGGATATCAAGCAATTGTCAGAATTGACACATATCTTTTTCCAGTTAATAGACTGTCTTTTTGTTTTAATGATGTTTTTATTTGCTATGAAAAAGCTTTTTAGTCTGACGTAGTCCCAATTGTTTGTTTTTGTTTCCCTTGATGCTGGAGTTGAGTCCCCAAAGACCTCTCTAAGATTGATGTTATTCAATTTCCTTCTTATGTTGTCTATCAGAAATTTTATGGTTTCTGTTCTGATGTCCAAGTCTCTAGTACATTTTGAGTTTAATTTTTGTGAATGTTAGATAGGGGTCAAGCTTTATTTCTTTGCATGTGACTGTCCAATTAAACCAATGCCATTTGTTGAAGAGACTTTTCTTTCTCCATCATATGCTTTTGGTTCCTTTATCATACATTAAATGACAGTATGTAAATGGGTCAGTTTCTGGTGATTCAATTTTATTCCACTGATCTCTGCCTCTGTTATTATTATTCCGGTACCACACTACTTTGATCACTATCATTTTGTAATATAGTTCAGTGAAATCCCTTCGGATTCATTCTTTTTTCTCATAATTGTTTTGACTATTCAAGAGTGTGCTGTTTTTCCATACAAATTTTAGTATTTTCGTTTGTTTGTTTTATTTACTTGAAACAAACCTTTGAGATTTTAATGTGGATTGCAATAAACTCTATATTGCTTTAGGTAAGATGACACTCTTAACAATGTTGATTCTTCTCAGCCATGAGTCGTGTACGCTTTTCCCTCTCTTTGTATCAAAATCTATTTCTTTTAAGAAGGATTTGTAGTTTTCATTGAACAGGTCTTTCACCTCCTTTGTTAAGTATATCCCAAGATAAGTGATTCTTTTTACTTCTATTTTAAATGGTGTGATTTTCTTCCATTCATTTTCTTCCTTCATGCTGCTTGTGTATAGAACTGCAACAGATTTTTTGGGCATTTAATTTGTAGCCTGACATTTTACTGCAGTCATTGACTAGTTCTGGTAATTTTTGACAGTTTTTAGGGTCTTCAATGTATATAATCATGTTATCTGCAAATAATGATAATTCTACTTCCTCCTTTCCAAATTGAATTCCTTCTATTTGGTTTTCTTGCCTAATTGCTCTAGAAAAGTAATCCAGCAAGATGTTAAAAGGCAGTGGTGAGACCTGAAAATCTTAACTTTGTTCCTAACATTAGAGGAAATGTTTTCAATTTGTACATAGCCTTTTTAAAATAAAACATTAGAAAATTGAACACAGTAATATATAAAAATATAATGCATTATGGCTAATTAGAGTTTACACAGAGAGTTTAAGTTGAGTTTAACATTTTAAATTCAACTATACTATCCAACATAATAACAAAACAATTTGAAAAATACATTTGTAATTTTGGTTATAATGTTAATATTCAGAAAAGACATTTTTTATGTAATTTAAAAATTATTTTTGATTAAAATTTCAGCACGTTGGAACAAAATGGTACTTCCATAATTTGTAAAGGGCATCTGTGAAACGTTATACTAAGACCACACTTAACAGAGAAGTTAAGTGGTTTCTATATTTCAACACATTTATTGAGCCTTGTAAGGAAGAAAAAAAGTATAAGAAAAGATTGGAAATATAAATTATAGAAATGCTTACTTAAAGTTTACATGTAAATTTTCATAGAAATTCTTGACAATTCTACAAAACTACTAGAAATACTTAGTAGATTTAGTAATGTCATAAGATAAAAAGTAAGAAAAACTATGTATTTTATACTAGAAGAACAGTATTAGGAAATAAAACATAAAATTTATATTATTGACCCATTTTGCCTGATTTTCCCATCCCCATACTCTCTTCTTTTCTAGTGACCATTATTTGGTCTTAAAACTGTAAGTTTGCTTTTCCTTTATTTTATTTATCTGGTTGTTAATTTATGATGAGGCTTGTATGGTATTTACATACTGTTGTGCTGCAAAGTAATATTTATTTGAAAAATGTAATAATACTCAACTGTTAACAAATATGAAATTCTGCTATTTATAATGGATTGACATAAATGGAATTATATTAAGGGATAAATAATAAGGTAGAAGACAAACATCTGATGATTTCACTCATATATGAGTGGAAAAGAGAAACCACACAAAAAATGAACCAAATCGAATAAAAACAAATTAGAATCAAATTAGTGTTAGCCTGACAGGAAAGACGTGGATAAATCCATTAAAAGTTATCCATTTTATGGTAAAGGACAGAATTGGAATGTTTGTGTTAAACTTGATATATTATATACAGATGTTTATATATGATAAGGCAAAGCTTAAACCTACATATGCAATGTTTCTTCAATAAAATTTTAAAAAGGAAATATATAGTTTGGATAACATAAAATAACCTGAAGTTTTTTTGTTTGTTGTTAATAAAAAGCATGAAAGTTCTATGTTCTGAAAATGATAAGTAAACTGAGTAAAACTGAAGATAGTAATTTGGATTAGAATGTAAATCTGAGTGAAAGGCCATATTTCAAGTTGCTGATTTTTTGGCAAATTTATCTAACGCATTGAACATAATTTGAAAGATGTAGAAAGTTTTAAAAATAGAAATTCTGATTAGTGTTTTTGTATTTTTCTAATATATACCTTGAGGTGGGAATACTGAATTAATGGTAGCTCTGTTTTTAATTTCTTTAAAAACCCTCCTTGCTATTGTCCAGAAAGGTTTTGCTAATTTGCATTCTGACCAACAGTGTAAGAGAGTTCTTTTTCTCCACAGCCTTGCCAACACTAGTTACTTCTAGTCTTTTCGATATAGACCATTCTCACATTCTCACGTTGATATATGAGGTGATTATGCTACACAATGTTAGAAAGAAAAAGAAAAATGCCAGATGTTTTCACTCATGAAATGTAATGAAACAGAATGAATAAACTAACAAAACACAATAAACATTTTGATCAGCAGGTTTTTATTTGTAGATATCAGTTTTTCTTATCTTTTGTGCTTTTGTGTCTTAAGCAAACTTTTTACACATATTTAGACAAACAACAATTGATTTATACAAAAATAAAAACTTCTACTGATCAAAATGTATCACTTAGAAAATATGAAGGCAATGTACAGAATGAAAAAAATATTTGTGATGCATCTATCTAAAAAAGTACGTGTTGAGCAACCACAAGCTAGCCATTAATAACAATAGATAATGTAAATAAAATGCCAAAGTGAGAAAAGACCTTGGAAAATTACTTCACAAAAAGACGGTATAGAAATGATGAACAAACACATGCAAAGGGATTCAACATCACTGATCAACAAAAAAAACTCAAAAAAACTGTAGTGAGTAAACACTTCATCACTACAATAAATCTTAGTGAAGAGATGAAACAAGAAAATTCTCATGTTACTAGTATAATTGCAAATTTATGCAAACTCTATAAAAGTTTTGACAGTTTACAAAAAGTGGATAAACATTTATCCTATGACCCTAATTCAACAGATAGATGTTCTTTCCAATATAATTGAAAATATATATGCATGAAAGGAATTGTTCAAGAATATTCATAACAGTTTTATTCATAATGGCCAAAAAATTGAAATAATCCAAAAGCTTTTCAATAAAAATGGAAAAACAAAACTGTGATAAGCTAATATAACAAACATCTATAAGCAATAAAATTATAGATACATGCAAAACATGGGTAAAGTTTCAGAAGATTATGCTGAGTTAAAACCATAAGAAGACTGCAGAGTATGTATTTTGATTTATATAAAGTTCTTTAGCAGGCAAAAATAATCTTTAGTGCTATATCAAAGACCATTGTCTATGGACTGTTGAGATTTACTAGAAGGGAATCTGATGGGGTTTTCTCATATTTGACATTACATAGAAATGAAATCTTACAAACAATATATAGGGTTTTATAACTTCTTCATTTAGCATAACATTTTCAAGGTTCAGCCTTGTGGTAGCATGAACAACACTGTGGTTACTATTATTATCTTATTATACGTATCCTAGTAAGTGTAAAGTAGTAACTCATTTTAGTTTTGATTTGTATTTTTCTGATGGCTAATGATGTTGCAGGTCTGTTCGTGTGGTTATAGGCCATGCATTAACTGTCTCTGGATAAATGTTTTTTCAGATTGTTTACAGATTCTTACATTAGTTTGCTTGTTTTTTTTATATTATTGAGTTGCAGAGTTATTCACATAATGTTCAGGGTACGAACATTCAATATCAGATATATAATTTTCTAATATTGTCTCCAGTTCAGAAGGTGGTATTCTCACTTTATTTATGGTTGACTTTAAATTACAAGCCTTTTATACTGATAAAGTCCAATTGATCTGTTTGTTCTTTATCACCAAGCACTTATGTGCTCATATTTTAGAAACCATTGTAACAATAAATGGTACTAAAGATGTTTACCTGTATTACTTCTAATAATTTTATACATTTATCTCTTACTGTTAGATATTTGTTCAAGTTTTAAGTTAATTATTATCTGTTTTCCTCATTTATTTGTTTTGGTAGACAATCATAAGGATTTCTGGAGTCTCAATTCGATTTCATCAATCTATATGTTTATCTTATGCCAACTGTGGTTTTGTAGTATACTTTGAAATTAGGATAAGAAGTTCACAAACTGTTCATTTTGTGTTTTTCTTTTCAAGATTATTTTGGCCATAATGAATCCCTTCAGTATCCATGTACGCTTTAGTTTAGCTTGCTAATATCCACAATAAAGCCATCTAGGATTTTGATTGATACTAGGTTGAGTCTGTTAATCAGTGGAGAGTATTGGTAGCTGAGTATATTGGATCTTTCAGTCTATGAACAATGGTTATATATTCATTTAAATCTTTTTAAATTTCTCCCAATAATATTTTGTACTTTGCAGGGTAAAAAGTTTTTATTTTATTAAATTATTTTTATATATTTTGCTTCATTTCCATTTAAAAATGGAATTGTGTTAATTTCATTTTCATTTTTATCAATGTTTCTGTAGAAAAACACAACTTGTATGTTGATTTTGTAACTTCCTTTTCACTCACCTCAAAATATTTTCTGCTTTTTCAGTTATATCTTCTTTGGAACATTGGCTATACAGAATTATGATGTTAAGTTTTCAAATATTTGCTAATTTCCTTAAAATCTTTCTGCTACCATTTTCTAATTTCATTCCATTGTTATCAGGAAACTATATGATCTAAGTCATTTTAACAGTGTTGAGATTTGTTTTTATGGTCTATCATATGAACTATGCCTTAGAATATCTCATTTTTACTTGAAAATAATTATGTTCTGCTGTTAAATTGACTTTTAAAAGATTGCTATTAGAACTACTCACCTTATTAAGTTATGCAATGTCTTTTATGTCCTTTTTGTGTATTTTGACTAATTGGAATAAATATTACTGAGAGTCAACAGTTTCTAGCTGTTATTGTTTAATTGTCTATTTTTCTTTCAATTTCTCAGTTTTTGTTTCATGTATTGTAAGACTATTTTGGGGGTAGGTACACAGATAATAGTTGCAACATCTGGAATGACTGACTCATCATTTAAAAAGTACCCATCTATGCTTCGTATAACTGCTACACTTTTCTCATGGTTAGTTTTTTATATTATCTCTTTTTCCATCTTTTTACTTTTAATCTCTTTGCATGTTTTAGTCTGAAATATATTTTTTAGATAATATAATCTTTAAAATTTTAATTAAACCTAACGACTTCTACCTTTTAATTGTTTTATGCACTCACATTTAATGTTCTTATTGATATACTTGGATAAATGCCTGATTTTGTTAGTATTCTGTCCTTTTTCCCCTCTAGTTCTCATTTGTACTTACCTTTTAACTCATGCAAGTGTTTTGTATTAACATTATAATTCTATAATAATTTTATTCTCTTTTTGCGTATTTCTTAATAGGCGATAATAGGATTTTCACAGTGCGTCTGAACTCACACAATCTACTTTACCTCTGTCCTCAATCAAAGTGAGGTAAAAACAGTCTTGTACAGGTTTATTCTTTCTTTCCCCCTTTTGAGTTCTATTTGATATGCAATTTTTATGTTTATAAGTTCAAAAATACATGATTTTATTAATTTCTCTATATAAGTCATTGTGTAAGCAAGTAGAGAAAAGTATAGATGCAAATGGTTTTTATATTAACCTTATTTATCATGTTTATTTCCCTTTTGTTCTGTAAATCTGAGTTAGCATATGGCATCATTCCTTATTTTAATATAATTTTGCTCCATTTATATTTTCAGAATGTTATTCATAAGCAAATTCCATTTCTACATGTTATAGGCAGAATATACATACATACTAATTTTTATAGAATTACATTTAAAATTCATTAAAGGATGAAAGATACAATTATATTTTGTACTATAGACACAAAATTTTCTTTACCTCTTAAAAAACGTGGCTATATTGGGATCTGAGATTACTTGCTTCAATTTGAAGAATTTCCTTTAGTATTTCTTCTAAGGTGAATCTCTAAGCAATGAATTCTCTCTTTTTGTTATTTGCTTCTATCTTTGAATATCTTCATTTTTATTTTTGAAAAATAATTTTGTGGAATATAAGAATCTGGTTGCTTTTTTTTTTTTTTTTTTTTTAACTTTTCCAGTACTTTAAATATTTTTCCACTACTTTCTGGCTTTATTCAAGATGAGAAGTCAGTTGCTAGTATTTTGTTTTCTCTTATATGCAATAACTTGACTTCACTTGCTGCTTTCAATATTTTCTCTTGGCTCTTGTCTTACAACATATTTACTATGATGTGTTTGTGAGTGGATCTCTGCATTTATTCCACCTGGAGTTCTCAGTACTACTTGAATAAATTGACTAATGTTTTTCACTACATTTGGGAAGATTTTATTTCTTTGAATATTTTTTTTTCTTTTCTCTCCTGCAGGTTCTTCTATTTGCACATGGAGTTGTGCACAATGGTATCCCACATGCCTCTGGGTGTTTGCCTTTTCTTGCATTCCTTTTTTCTTTATTCTTTGAATTGATAATCTTTATTGATATCTCATCAAATTTGTCAATTCCCTTTTGTCTCAGTTTACACCTAATCTTGAGTCACTCTAATTTTTTTTTTATTTTAGATGTTGTACTACTCAACTCCATAATTTCAACTTTTCAAATGTGTAAATATTGATATTATCTCTTTGTTGCAATTTTTTTATTTCAATTATGGTTTCCAATTATTATTGGAATACATGCATAATATATACTCTGAATTACTTGTCTCTTGAATATCGGAGCTCCTTCAGGGAGTTTCAGTTGCTTGCTTTTCTGCTCCCTATATATGCGTCAGATTTTGCGCACTTCATAATTTTTTTTTGAACATAGACACTATAGAAAATATTTTGTAGCTGTTGTGATTTCTTATCTCCCACAATTACTTTCTTGTTTTATTTTTTTTAATTTGTTTAGGGACTAGCAGAACTATTTTAATGACATTTTTATCTCCTGCAGTGTGAATCATTTGATGTTCCTCCAAGTACACAGACTGGGGCATTTTCAAATTCACTCTGGAATGATAGTAGTTTGAATAGAATTCTTCATGTCTCTCTTTTTCTGAACACATCCAGTTGTTAAGTTCCACTAACTGCCAGCTGATTGCTCTATTACTTTCAACAATACTCCAGAGCATCACTTGTTTCATAGGTATTTGGCATCCTTTCTAGTAATAATGTTTGAGATAAATCTTTGTACTTTGTTCTAACCTCTAAAAAATGCTTTATAGTTCTCTTTTCCTAGTTCCCACTGGTGAACTACCTAGCTTGTGGTTTAAATTGCTTGCTATCAAAATTTCCATAATTATAAGATCTGAAATCCCCTTTATTCTGTTTTAAAAAATTCACATCCTTAGGAGAGAACTTCAGAGCTCTCTGTTTTATTACCTACCTCTACCCTGGGTAAAAATATCTCTAAGAGATCTGGGCCAGATCTCTAAGTTTCTGTAGGGGCCACTATCATACTTCTTTGTGATTGGCACCTCTGTTTCAGGTGCAGTTTATTGGCACTGGCGATAGCTTCTGGTCTTTCCGTCTTTCTCCTTTTTGTATAGGAAACTGACTAAATTTCCCATGAAGGTACTTATTGCCCCAGAAATGCACTAAGGTGAGGATGATTAAATTCATTGTTCTCAGCCTGAACAACTTTGGGTTGAACTATTGCCCTATGAGGAGGCTGCATGGTAGAAAAGAATCCCCAAACTCTCACACATACAAGCCTTGAGTTAAAATTCTGCAGCACAGTTGATTTTTCCCAAAGTGCTATAAATGCAAGAAGCCAAACAGGAAACAATGAAGCAAACACAAGCCCCTTCTATCTCTAGATTGAAGGAAAATTATCCCTGAGTGGCATCTGAGAACACAGTAGACTTTTGACAAAGGAATTGGATTTAAAGTTGATATATAATCTTTGCCCACCAATAGATTGCTGGATAAAGAAGTTGTGGTAAATACTTGCAATGTAATTCTATGCAGTTGTTAAAGAAGATGAAGTTGTGTCCTTTGCAACAACATGGCTAGAACTGAAGGGAGCATGCTAAGCAAAATAATCCATCAGGAAAAAGAAACACAGGGTGATTTTACTCATATGTGTAGATAAGAAATAAAATAGACATGTGCCAATAACATTCACAGGACGCAAGACTATGCTACTGGGAGTGTGAGGAGGCCAGGAGAGGGAAGAGAACAAAGAAAGGAGCAGGTAGTGATAAGAGGCACTAGAACTCTGGTGGTGAGGGTGGTGCAAAACACACAGCCTGAATGTGCAAATCTAACATACTAAAATGTACATAGCAATGCAGACAAAAGAAGCAATAAAACAATTTAGAAATAAAAAATAAAACATTGTCTTATAAATCAGTCACTTCTAAAATGTTGGAATGCTTGAGGTGGGCTTCAAACCCTTGCCTCCTCAGGAAAACCTTTGGACTCGTGAGTTCCCTTGGGATTTTGCGCTATTGATCTGTGGGTAAGCTTTATGGAGAAATGATGCCTCAGCCTCTGCTACCCACAGTAATATGACCATTTTCTCCTTTGCTGATATGAAGGCTGTAGATTCAGTTTATTTGTGAAGGGAGGTGAATTCATGACCTTGTCTTTCTCTTTTTTTTTTTTTTTTTTTAGTATTTTGACTGCAGTAACTTCATAAACTCACATGTGCGGGTTCTCCTTTCCTTTGATATAGATCAACACTACCTGCCTTCCACCAAATCACCAAGTGTTCTTCACCGTTGTCCAGTGGCCTCTACCTCACCACCACTTGCTCATCATCCCATACTGTCCTCTTCCCTACTGGTAACTGACATGTATTGCAAGTGCTGGTTTTGTTTTGTCTATTCACATTGTACCTATGCGTGACAGCATCTGGTATCTTTCTTCTTTTGACTTGGCGTCTTAGATCTTTTCTGAAGCCACCATCTGGAATTAAAACAATGACTTTTCAGAAAAAATAAAAGTGAGCAAAATAACTTGTCTGCATTACTCTCTAAGCATTTTATAGCATGATAACCCTACTCACACCAGAGTCTGGACATTAAGATAAGGACTTGAGTTTATGATGTCATCCCTGGGGTCTTGCTTTGCTTTTCTGAGTCCACCTTTAAAAAAATAAAAACAAAAACTACTTCGAGTTAAGTTCATGAAAAATTACTGATCTCCCAACCTAACCACATGATGAGTACTAAGTGCTTGCTGTTTGCTCTCTGTTGCCTGTTTGCTGGTTATCTAGAATGACTCTTATCCCCAGTTTATTCTGGGAACCAAAAGTATCAAATTTTGTGCCTGTGTGTCCTTTATGTGGCTATACGAAAACATTAAAGCTGCCTTCAATCAAAGAGCCCTACAGGTTACACTTTCTTAGAGTGAAGCTTGGAAGCTAAGGAAACTACCTGCTGAACCTGTGACCATATGCCTCCTCAGTCAGCAACTCAGAGCTTTAATTTAATACATCAACTCTGGGTTCTCACTACATCATCTTGAATCACTTTTTTCTTAATGTAGGCATTTGTCACTCTAAACATCTTTATGAGAGCCGTTTTTGTATTATCTAGACATTTTCTATATTGTCTTTTCATTTGTTTCAAGACTAATTTTTCTTTCCCTTTTAATTTTGATTTCTCTTTTTGTTTTGTCTTTTACCTTCTATAAGTATTTCAAGAATGTCAGCTTGAAAATGTGTACACTTGAGAAAGAGAAGTAGCATGCTGCCATTCAATGGAATGCTTAGGCTATTCCTATTGGGTGTATTCAGTCTAAAGTATTTCTCAAGTCTAATGTTTCCTTGTTGATTTTCTATTTGAATAAAATATCTATTATTGAAAATGGAAGATTAAAGTCTCCTGAAATTATTATTTTATTTCTCCTTTCAGATCTATTTGCATTTGCTCAGTTCATTTAGGTATCCTGATGCTGGTGCACACACACATACACGCACACACACACGGTTGCATAGTCTTGAAATTTGACTGTTTATCATATAATTTCTGTCTCTATTTACTATTTTTGACAAATCATTTTTGTTTTGATTTTAAATGTGGCTATTACTGCTCTCTTTTGGCTTTTACTTGCATAAATAATATTTTGCTATCCTTTCATATGTCCTTGTGGGACATATGTCATGTGTCCTTAAAGATGAAGTGACTGCTAGACTAATTATAGTAGAGTCTCGTTTTCTCTCTCTCTCTCTTCTACCATCCAGCCACTTTAGATTGGTGAATTTAATCTATTTGCACTTAGAATAATATTATTAAAGATTTGCTAGTATCATTTTATTGTTTGCTGGCATTGTTTGTAGGCCAATTGCTCCTGTCTTTTATTGCAGCCTTCCTTTTTTAATTGTTGATTTTCTGGAGTGGTGTGTTTTAATTGTCTTCTCATTCTGTTTTGTGAATCAGCTGTACCTTTTTGTTTTGTGGCTCCCATTAGAGAGTATGTGTTCATAAGCTATTATAGTTAAAGTTATTTTATTTTAATACTCTAAACTAATACTAAAGTTAAGTGGTTAGCACTTCAATCTATTATAGTAATAGATTAATCTGAACATAGTTACAGTTACATTTAACAACTTTTTTTATTTACTGATATTTTCACGTGTCTCATTAATATACATTATTTTTATTTTAAAGAATTCCTTTATGCATTTGATAAGGTATGTTTAGTGGTGGTAAATTCCCTCAGCTTTAGATTGTAAGGGAAACTATTTCTAATACTTCATTTCTGAAGGACAGTTGTGTCACGTTAACATATTCTTAGTTGGCAGGATTTTGTTTTGTTTTTCCACATTTTACCTTCATCATACCACTCTCTTTTAACCTGAAAGATTTCTTCTGAGAAAGGTACATAGCCTTATGGGGGAGTCCTTGAAGTTATAAGCTATATCATTATCATCATCATTTATTATTATTACTATTATTTGCAACTTTTAAGATTATCTCTTTGTATATGACTTTTCACAGTTTATTAGAAAATTATACCTTCTTTCTATTAAACCCTCACATTCTAACCCTTTTTTTTCACTTTGATATAAGGTTATAAAAAGACAAGATAAAACGTGTTAACATTTTGATCCAATAAAACTATAAAATGAAGCATTCATACATATATATTAATTTTAAAACATTACCAAACTGAGTTACAAAGCTATAGGCTAATATAAACAGGATTTTTTTTTTTGAGAGTAAGAACCATAACAATGACTAAATTAACATATAGTATATATGATGTAATATTACATGCACACTATCTTATAGGTTCCCTATAAGAATAATGAAGGTAAGCTGTGGCAAAATATAATGGAAAAAAAATTGATACTATTTCTCAGAAGCAGACAAAAATGGGATATATATGAATATATTTTATTTTTATAGTCGTAACTTGTAATTTTTCAAATATCTGTATAAAGTACCATAATCTGGAAAATTTATTTATCAAAAGGTTTTCTCTAATGAAAAATAACATTAGCAATGTGCCCTGGTAGTATAGTGGATAAAGCCACTATCCCTGGACAAGCCATGCACATTCCAAAGACCCGGGTTCGTGTCTCAGGGCTAGGGAAACAACCAACATGAACAAGTAAATAAAATAATAAGTTTTTCCTCTTCCTCTCTTCCTTTCTGACTGCCTACTCACCTTCATTCCTGCTTTCACCTTTCCTTTAAAAAAAATTGTATATGAAGAATTTTTCCTTAAAAAGTGCAAAATGGCTTTTAAGAAAAGTATCTTCCTTACTTGGACAACAAATATCTCTGCTTTGTAGTCTATGAATAAGCATCTTTGACTCTTTTAGCATATCGATTGCTTCTTTTGAATTTACAAATTCTTGAAGCTGACTGAATTTTCTAACAAGTTCTTATTCACCTACCTCCTGACAATTTATTCCCTGATAAAAGAAAGTGCATTGCTTTCATTTCATCACAATACTCATGTTTTGCATTTTCAATGTCTGACCATTTAGCTTTGTATTCACTGATCTTTTATTTTCTTCTTTTTTCTCCTACACAACACATTTGCTTATTAGTGTCATGTTCATGCTTCATATTTTTCACCTGGCAGGCTAATTTAAAGATGTACAATTAAATGTGGTCTCCAGAACATCCCTTTTGGGAGCTTCTCACCACATCACTTAATCAGTTTCGTTGGTTAGCCTTATCTTTCACTTACCTGTCCTTTGGATCTATTCCATCTGGAAACCATCAACCACCCAGAGTCTGCATATTTTAATAGTGTTCAATGCATCTCTCATCTATTATTCATAAGCTTTCTTTTTATCTGCATTTGTTTATTATGTTTGTGGCTTGCTAAGGCTGCTTTATAGAATTCATGTTTGATCTCCTCCCTTATTACTTGTCTATCAAATGTGCTGTCTGTCACTGTCCATTTAGGCAATTGTGTTCATGCCAGGCAACTTCAATTTAGCACATAAAAGTGAGCTGGAATCCCATTTAGGACAAGTTTATTTTAAGCAAACTGAGGTTACTTTTGTTAATAGTTAAAAGAGTTGATCGTCTAGCAGTCATTTCATTTCTAGCAGCAGAAGTTCTACAGTTGCCAGAGTTTGACTTTCAACCTCTTTGAACAAAGGGCATAATCTATATGTAAGGTCATCAAGGTGTTAAGAGAGGAGCTATTTCTTCCTTAAAAAAAACTGGAGCATATATTAGGTTTAAAGTGATCTTACTGATTTATATACTCCTATATTTTGTTCAATGCATGAGAATTGCACATCATTGAAATCAATTATAAGTACACATGTAAAACAAGCATGTTGCATGTGAATACATAAGACTGGCTTTCTGAGAGTGGAGGGAAAAGCATTTCAGAGAAGCCCTCTTGCCCTTCATGAATCTCATTAATTTTGCATACTTTTGGGATCTAAAGAGAAAAGGGCACACTGAATCTTAAAAGAAATGCCTCTAAGTGGGATTCTGATACCTTAAGGAACCCAAAGGTCTTATCTTATGGAGAAATAAGTAAGGAAATAAATAAATAGATAAAAAATTGATTTGCTTATTGCCCAGGAAGCAGCCAATACTCCAAAGGAGTATCTTACAGGGTATATTGGACCATGTCTCTGATTACAAAATAGAGACTACTAGTGCTCATGGGTTGTTTTTATTGATGGCAGTGTGCTAAGCATTTTATAACAGATTATCACCTTAACAATTTATTTTAAAATATATATTTTTCTTTTATTTAAAGTGACACTTAGTGACTCAAAATTTCCATTTAGAACTTTGGACTTTCCAAAGTTTAGAGTGCAGAATATACAATTTTCTTAAGTGCACATGGAAAATTCTCCAAGACAGAACATATCTTGGGGTAAAAAACACTGCCAATACATTTATGAAGATTGAAATCATACCAAGGGTCTTCTCTAGGAATGCTACAAAACTAGAAATCAAGCACAAAAAGAAATCAGAAAAATCCCAAGCATGTGGAAATAATAACATGCTTCTGAGTAACCAAGGGATAAATGAAAAAATTAAAAATTATGTAAAAGTATACTTGGAGACAAAGGAAAATGAAGATATATAGCAATCTATGGAATATGCCAAAAGCTGTACTAAGAAGGAAGTTAATGACAACATAGGATTATAGCAATAAACAAGAAACATATTTTAAAAATAAATCTCTTACACCTAAAGGATCTTGTGAAAAATGAAATAGACAATCAAATAAATAGAGCATAAATGAGATAGAAACTAAAATGAACACAACAAAAAAATGCCAAGGTTGATTTTCTGAAAGAACAAATGAGATTTACAAAACTTTAGATTAAGAAGAAAAGGAGAAAACCTATAGATTGAATCTGAATTAAAATTTAATTATAACAGAAATACGAAGAATTGTAAAACATTACCATGAAAAAACTAAATACTAATAAATGTGATAATACAGAAGAAAATTACAAATTTTAGAACTCAAGATAGTATATCAAGGCAGAATCAAGAAGAAATAAAAAACCTGAGCAAGTCAATCATAGCTAAAACCAGTAATCGAAAATCTCCCACCTCCCAAAAAAAATCTAGTAGCAGGTGACCTTACCAGTGAATTTTGCCAAATTTTCAAAGAGAAGATAACACCTGTTGTTCTCAGGCTTTTCTAAAAAATTGAAAGGGAATCCTGTCAAACATACCGTATGAGACCAATTTTACCGATGCCAAAACCAGACAAGAACTTTACAAAAAGAGGAAACTTAGCTAAAGTCATTAAAGAAAAAGAAGAAATAAAAAGGAAATCAAACTGGAGGGGAAAAAAGTTAAATTCACTATTTTCAGATAATACACACACACACACACACACACACACCACACACACACACACACACACACACACACACACATATATATGTGTATACATATATATATATATATGTGTATACATATATGTATATATATATATATATGTACACACACAGGAAACACAAAAGACTCCAGAAAAGAAAATCATTAGAAGCAATAAATACACTAAAGTGTACGTCTATAATATCTATATACAAAAATCTGTACCATTCTATGTGCAATAACTACTGTAATGGAAGAAAAAAAAATGTTAAATCCCATTCACAATGTATCAAAAAAGAATCAAATATTTAGGAATAAATTTTAAAAAGCAAGTTGAAAGCCCTGTGTAGTTAAAACTACAAACATCTCTAAAAGAAATAGAAAATACAGAGACAAAAAGCATTCTTAGTTAATAAATGTGAAAAATTAATATTGTTAAAATGGTCATTTACCTAAAGCAATATATGAATTCAATGCAATCCCTATGAATATTTGAATGACAATTTTAAGAAGTTGCAACAAATAATATAAAATTCATTTTGAACCACAAAAGATTCCAAGTAACATAATCTTGACAAAATGAAGAAAAATAGAAGTACCACATTACCCAACAGCAAATTATACCACAAAGCAATAGTAATTGAAATCTCTGGAATAAAAATAGACACATGAATCAACGACATTAAATTGAAGGTAGAAATAAATACACATACAAAAAGAGATAATTTAAGACTAAGGAGGCATGACTTTATAGCAGAAAAAGAAAAGTGTCTCCAACAAATGGTGTTAGGGAAACTGAAAATCAGATGCAAAATAATAAAACTGAAGCACTCCCTAACAATATATAGAAAAACTACGTTCAAAATGGATACAAAACTTGTCTATAAAACCTGAAGCCATGAAATATATAGAAAAAAAAAAAAAACACTCATCAGTAAGGGAAAATAAAAACAAAAACTGGGGCTAATCAAATTAAAAATCTCTTACACTGTAAATAAAAGCAGAACAAAAATCAGCCCCATTAATGGGAAAAGATATTTGCATGTCATACATATGACAAGGCATTAATTTCTAAGGTATATAAATAACTCATAAACCTTAAAAGTAACCAGGAGAAGCAATCAATCAAGAAAATGGGCAGAAGATAGAAAAGACTCTTTTCCAAAGCATGCAAATATATATAGCAGTTACATATTAGAAAAAAAGTGCTCATCATCCCTTATGATTAGGGAAATGCAGAGCAAAACCACAATGAAACATCATCGCATATCTGTGAAAATGCCTTATATCAAAAAGACAAGTTTTGATGAGGGTATGGAAGAAAAACAATTATACTAATTTGTAGCACTATACGGAATAGCTAAAATATGGAAATAAACTAGCTGCCCATTGATTGATGACTGCATAAAGAAAGAGAAACATGTGTGTGTATTTGTGTATACATATACATGGAATACTACTCAGTCATTAAAAAGATTATATTTTGCCATTTTCAGTAAGTAGAAGGAACTCAAGGAGGTTATGCTAAGTAAAATACACTGGAAGGAAAAGGACAAATATTGAATGATTTCATCAGTATGTGAAATATAAGAAAACAGAGCCAGTAAGTAGATTAAATAAAATAAAAATAAAACAGTGAACTTTGATAATAGAATAGAGTTTGCAAGAGGGGAAGAAGGTGGGTTTGAGAACAAAGTTTGAGGGATTCCAATAGATGGTAACTTTTTGAAAAGGAACTTTCAGCTTTTTCTGTCTCCCGTCTAACACCAAGCCCCATAGTAACAGTTCCATTTCCCATAAATTATTTCTTAAGCTCTATCATTTGAAAGGTCTATACACAGTGTAATCATTTGATTTCCATAATAGCTTTTGAGTTAATCAAGGACTTATCTCCCCCTGTTTTACGACTGAAGTAAATGAGGCAAGCCTAGATGATACAGTATAGCCAAGAGGGCATGGTTAGTCCAAAATTGTATTAAGAGTCCAGAACTTCCATTCTGGGGTTTTCCACCTTTCCTGTAATGCTTCTTTAGCTATCACCATTGTAATATCTGTGTCCCATTCTTCTGTGAAACTTGCCACATTTTCTGACATGTAATTTATTCTGTGCATACAAATCATTTCAACTCTACTAGACTCTAAGCTTATATTTCTTTCCTTTCTGCCAGAAACAAACCAGAGAACAAACTAGACAGATTTATAAGTAGAATATCTTAACCCTCTGAGTAGAATCAAATCTAACACCAAGCAGCTCTTCTGTTAGGTGGCTTCATTTTCTCCATTTCTGAGCTGACTCCATAGGCCAACTTTCCCCTTTTTTCCTTCTGATCAGTTAAAAGAGTAATGTTCCAAAGGGAAGAAAGAAAAATCCATCAAAATGTAAGAAACTATTTTCAGTGAAATCTCCCAAGTCAAATAGAACTTTAAACTTAAATGTCCACCTTCTATCCTTAGGGATTCCAAATAACATGACCCATTGAGCAAGTTAGATGAAATCAACCTGCGTCACCGAAACTTGCCAATTTTCTCTTCACAATGTTCCATACAAAGTATGCCTATTATCAGTGATGTGGTAGGCCGACAGTGTGATTGATTTTATTTTTTTTTACCCTCTCAGGGCTGTGGACCCACCCCTTGGCTGCTGGAATACGTACTCTAACTCATTGCCGGTGCACAGCTCTCAGCCACCCAAGGGTGGCCACAGCAGGTGAATGGCCCATACAGGACCCTACCCGGTGCTCCAACTGGGAATATCTATGAGACAGCATCCAATTTCAGAGTTTCAAGTAGGATGTTCAGAGGCATTGGTTGCAGCTTCAACATGGTTCAGTTACCCTCTGTCTCTTCCTTTCCTTTAAGTGCATCTCCTGAGTATTTTCCTCTATAACCTCTTTGCAAGCAATGCCTGGTTTCAGAGTGTTTCCAGGGAAACCAACCTAAGAAATCATATAAAATAGTGTTAGAGTAATAATGACAGTATGCCTACAATTATTAGAATAATAATCAAAACCCTTTTAACTTCATTAAAGTTGATATTTTATTACTCAAAATCACTTTCTCATGAACTCTGTATGTGTATCGAGGGTGAGGATGTACTCACACTCAGATCCACAATCTCTTTCTGGTCTAATTTAATTATGATAAGCTTGTTTCTGAAGAGCAAATTTGATTATTTTCATTTCTTTCTTACTTAAGATGTCCTTAAAACTCGTGTATGCAATAATCCAGGTGAGCTAATAGTGCCTGAAAAATCTGAGCTTCACAGTCTTCCTGAAGAACTATCTGCTTGATTATTTTGAGCATTTGTTTCTCTTTGGACTATCAGTCATGAATCACTCAGCAATCTTTGTGAGCAATTCCAAAGCCCCCAAAATATTAGGGCAAGAGCAGCACCTAGACAGAAAGTTGTGCTTATTTCCTGTATCAGGGGGCCTACCAGGGAACTCAGATACCCACAGCATCCTCCCTGGATACCAATCCTCACTACATCTAATCACCCCTGCTGTAGTGATGCCAGGTACACCCCACTGTTTCTCTGTTCTAGGCCTCTGTTCTTGCTTTCCCCAAAGTCTAGGAAACTCTTCCCCAAATTTCCTTGCAAGACGATCACTTTTCATGATAGTGTGAAGTTGAATTTAAAATAATAAATATTGACTCTTTCATGTAGTCAATGCAATGACTATTCCAGAATAACTCAGCTTCCTTCCTTTTGTATAAAATCTTGATAAGTTTTTATTTAAAACATAAAATTAAACAACGTACACTTTAGGGTTTATATATATAAAGATCACTTCATCCTTTCTGTAATCTTAATCTCTCAAAGATAGCTATTAACGTGTTGGGTATCTTCCATTTGCTTGACTATATTCAAAACAGAGTGGGTGACCTCATTAATCAGGAAGGTTTTCGCTAGCAAAAATTTCATATTTCATTGGCTTCTTATTTTCAGCTGTCTTGTCCCATACAAAATTATATTAACAACATCGGTTTCTAGTATATCGACTGTGAAAAATCAAGGCTGAGACCAGCTATTTTTATTTTTTTAAGAGAAAGGTACAGACAGGAATGAAGGTGAGCAGGCAGGCAAGAGAAAGAAAAAGCACTCTATTTTATTTATCTGTCTATCTTCATTGTTTACACAGGTCCCAGGATGCAAACTCAGGTCCTTGAGATGTGTGTGGGTGTACTCAGCCAGAGGCATGGGACCAAGCCTCCACTCCAGCAAGGCTCGCCAACACCATGTGTTTTTCATGTTTATGTGCCATAAATGGATCAAAACTCTAGCACTACAGCTGATGTTTAATGAATGTCCTATGAACTGAACTGAATTGATAAGGAAGGCTTTATTCCATTTATGCTATGTCATTTAAGCTGAAGAGATGTGGGTTAAAATCTCCTAGAAAATGTTACTAAAGACTGTGTGAATTTAGTTCTTTATAAGTCAAATCAAAATCCTGCTTAAAACTGTTGGTTGCTAATGTTGTTAAAGATGGGCAAAGAAAAGACATAAGAAAGCAAGGACCAATGTATGTCAAATGATCAAATTAAAAATAAAAGATTAGAGAAGAACTATAGAAGGGCATTGGAACCCTGGGGGAGAATGAATTGCATCTTCAAACATCCTGCTCTCTTGTAACAGCCAAGCTCAGAGGACCTCCATGAGAAAGGCTTAGAATCTATACTCTATTGCAAGCTCTCACTTGTTTTTCCAAGCCTTTGATCCCTCTTTCAAAGTGCAAGACCAGTCACCACAGTAAACATTTGTTTCTTTACTCATGCTTTCTCCATTGTTTGGACTGTCCTCTTCTTTTGTAGACAAAATTCTGTTTCAAGATCCAAACCAAATGCTTCTTCATTTGCAAAAGCAGCTATTTTGACATTCTACAAAGTTATTGAAATATTTGCTTATTAAACAATTTTTGTTTAAACAATTAACTTTGACATAGTATTGCTAATAACATTTCCTGTATATGTGCCTATCTGTCCCTCTATACATCTGTCAAATTTCTCAATTTCATTGTAAATCCCTTCAGGGCAAAAATAGCTCTTCTGTACCCAGCAGAGTTCCTAGGACAGTGCCTTGTGGTAGGACACATTCAGTATACATTCCTGGATGACTTGACTGAGTTTCCCTGGAGGGTACATTTCAAATTAGCTCAAATTAGCCTAATTCTGTTGATCCTTTCTTTCCTTCTCAACCTTGATGCTTAAGTTCCCCAGGGCTCAGCCCATACTTGGTTCTTTTCCTTCCTCTATTTATAGAAGCCACTCCTTGTGATTTCATCTTATCTCAAGGTTATAAATGTCATGAAGATATCAGTTGCTCTCAGATTTATTCTTTTATCTCTCCTGGCATCCAGACTCATAGATCCTATTGTTTTATTGATGCTCCACTTGAATTCCCAGCAGACATTTCAAACTTAGCTAAACACTTCCATGTCTAGAAATGAATCTTGTCACTTCAGTAATTAGTGGATCCATCCTTCTTTTACTCGGGAAAACTCCTCAGAACCATTTCTGGCTCCTCTCTTTCTCACCCTATTTTTCATAATTTCAAATATCCCAAATCTATACTCTTCACACCATATTTATTGCTGTCCACTGAATCTGAGTATTTGTTATTTCTCACTTACATTTGACTATGCTCTTTTATGTGCCTTTCAATCCCTTCTTAAAGTTGACTCTCGACATAGTATCTATTGAAACAATAAAATCACTACTTTTTATTATAAGACCTTAAACACCTCTTCCCTTAGAACATTTCTTCTTCACATACAACTAATACCTTCCAATATCAGTTTTCTCTTACTCTAATTCTGCTCCAGTCATGCTATTCTTGCTGATATCCCTTAAAAGTGCTTCATATATCTTGTATTGACTATTTTGTCTACTTGGAAAGATCACCTGCTGGCTATTATTATGCCTAACTTTCTTGAAAGTATTTTTCAAATGTCACCAGTTCTGTGAAGCTTATCTTGACCAATTCACTTAAAATATAATCAGTACCTTCATCTAGCATTTTCAAACACTATGTTGTCCATTTGTTTCTACATTCCATGCATCGTTCTCTAACATACTGATCAATTCTTAATTTATTGGTTTTTTCATTTTTATTGATCTATTGCTACAACGAAATATTCACAAGATCAAGAATCACTGATACTTTCAATGTTATATCCTAAAAATCTAGAACCACCCATTATTTTTGAGTTAAAGAAATTGCATGAGCTTTGCATCACTACCATTTTTTTAGGATGCTTCTAATATAAAAATTGATTTATTTATATTTAACTGAGTTCAGTAAATCTCCTCGCAGACTTACTAAGTTTAAAAATTAGACCTACTTTCAAGGAGCTTTGCTAGAAATCTCCTAGTGAGAAGCTAGAGATGCCAATATGGAACATTCAGCAGAAGAAAATTGCTAAAATTAGATATAAGTAAATACATAGAAAAATTATTGTTAATTCAAATAATGATGATTGACTGGAGAGCATATTAAAGTAAAGACAGTGTATAGATCAACGAATTTTGACAGTGGAAACAAGAGAGAGGGTTTTTTTCTGGGGAAGGAGATAGCATGATCACAGATCCCCCATGAGGAGCAGCTTGTGCATGATTAGTACAGAAGTCCTGTAATTAGTCAGGGAAACTGTTGTTTTCAAAATTAGGAGCAGAGAAGAGAGTTTTCCCATTCAAGGAAGGTTAACATCTGAGCCCACTAACCTGAAGGAGGCGTGAAGTCTGAGCTCACACCACGTTAGGAAGTTTGCCCTGTTAAATTGGGTTTATGTCCCTTGACTGACTTACTTTCAATTTGGATCTGAGAAAAGGCCAAGCTTTTTGGTCTTAATATAAACTGCAATCTTAAATTAGTTAATTAAAGAAGTGAATTTGTTATGAGAAGACATGAAGCCATTATCACATATAAACACTGTATCAAATGGATCAAAGGTATTTTAGGGTTTTTTTTTTTTTCCCCTACCTCACAGTTGCCCACTAATTACTTTTTTATCTTGATTAGAAATGACTATCCCTCAGGCCCAGAGAAATAATTCCAATTAAGCATCACATAATACCAATTTAAAAACTTGGAAACAGGTCTAGATACCCTTTGACTCAGGCTGCCTTTCCCTCACTGCTGCAGGGAAAACACCATGCCTGAGAGGAGCTTTTGTGTTCTGACAGACTGTGTTCTGGTTTCAAGGCCCTTAAAGCTCCAGGCAGAAAGAAGAAAAGTTTCAAGAAAGCAGTAAAATGGGCCAACTGCCAGGTCTCTGTGAAAACAAGCAGCACAAAAGAGTTATGAACTGTGGAAACAGTCAATTTGAGATTATACACTTTTATTACCATAAAAAATGAGACTCTTCTCAATCTGTGATCTGGAATGATACAGGAATACACGTGGGGAAAAGGTCAAACCTATCACTACTTCCCTTCTTGGGAGGCCATGCTCGTATTGCGATAGGCAGTAAGATGCTGCTCCTAGGGATGAGCTCTTAATTTCTGGCACTTTGATTTATTCTACTATCTCCACAGTCTTTGAAATCATCATAAAGAAGTCATTCACTGTTAAAAAACTTTGTTCCCCTCAAGACATGTCTTAATTTTCAACTCTCATAGAAGAGGGGGAGAACAAATTTATAATCACTAGATAAACAAAGCCAAGCAAATAATATTCTGGGACCCTTCGCTCAGTCATTTTCATCACATAAAGCAAATATCAGAAGCATCTTAGAAGAATAAAGAGAAGCATGAAAATAGGAAATGTGGCCATCCCTGTGTGGCATGCAAAGCCAGTTTCATGGGGGTAACTAGCAAGTCTTTTATTGGGAACACAATATGGATCTACTCTTCCTGCCTGTGATCTTAATGAATCAGCAACATTAGTTGTGTTCTAAGTAGTGTCCAAGACAGACAGTTGAAGACCTCCATGCCATTCTTTTTTTCTTCAAATTGTATACCTTCTCTTTGACCTTCTCTTTGGATGAACCATCTTCTCACTTCTACTCAAGCGTAATCACTGATAACAAAATCAATGTGCAAACTCCAATTGCAGTTAAAATTCTCACCAAATTTCAAACTCATAATTTCCATTTTCTATTTGAACATTTCCTTTGGGTGGCCAAAAGGCACTTCGAAATTACCATGAATATTCGAGATGACTTCACTGTTGACTCTACCTGACAACCTCCAATTTTCACCCCATGGAATCTGTCAGCATATTCTTTTCAGTTTTAAACCATTAATATCTAGAATCTATCTTCTTATCAATATGATCATTATCGCATTGGTTAAAGTCTCACCCAGATGACTATGAAACCCCAGCAGTCTTGCTGACCTCTCTTCATCAGTCTTTATCTGAACCTAAGTGAGCGTGGGCAGAGGGGAAAAGTGGTAACAAAGGACACTGGAACTCTGGTGGTGGATGTGGCGTAAAACACAAACTGAGATGCAGTGTGATAATCCTGAAATGAATGCAGCATCTTGAACAAAAGAAATAATAGATGTTGTTATTGCTTTAAGTAAATATTAAAAAAATTCATCCACTCATCAGTGCAAAAGGGACCTTTTAGGAATAGAAATGTGGATTTTAAACAACCTTGAGATTAAGGTATGTTTATAGTTTCTTATTACCTACAGCAATGTTGGCTGTTAAAGTTCATGAGTCTCACCTCAGGTCAATTGGATTTGAAAACATTCTCCAAAATGGAATCACATCTTGCAGGATCTGACTCTGGTAACACTCCCACTTCATTTCTTATTGTTCCTCTGCTTATACCATATTTCCATCCATATTAGTCTAGTTTCCTCGAAGTGCTGAGTCAAGGGTTCAACTTCCACCTTTGTACGGAATGCTTTGACCCTCTTCTTTGTCCACCTAAACTCATTTCCATGGCACTGAGACCTAAGTAATCTCCATGAATGCCTTTCTAGTGTCATTTGTTACATAGAGTAACTGCCATCTGCTCACCAGACATTCTTTCCTCATAGACAGTCCATGGAAGGATATGGGAGTCCGTGGAAGGACAGATCTTTACCTTTACTCTGACCTGTACACCCTGAGCCCCTAGCGCATCACTAGTCAAATAGGAGATATTCGGCAAATTTTATCAAATTCATGTCCTCATGAATACATCCTCCAGTATCCCCTTTGCTATGAACATAAACATGGGAAAGGTAATGCAAATATACCCATTTGGTTTTGCTATTTATGTGCTCTGAAATCTCAGCATGCCAGCGTTAATACCCATTTTACTGGCATCCCTAAACTGCATGTGATCATAAAAGTATCATCAAATTATCAAGACAATGTCAGAATTATAAATGTGATTCTAATTCATTATTAACATATTAACATACAATTTTAAAGAAGGGAAAGCAGCATAGATAAAAGTTTAAATAAAATCTTACGTGATTTATATGGAATGAGTATCAGTGAGATGAGTTATTTATCAATGCAAAAGAAAAAGGTAATAATTGCAGCAGAAGCTGATAGATATATGTACTAGAGTCATTATTAAGAACTTTGAAATAGTTATAAATGGGGAAATATTGTTTTAAACTATTAAATCTATTACATAATAGTCAATTAAAACTATAGTTTATACTGATCAAATGATTTTCAGAAAAATATTTTAATTTGAAACCAATGAATGTTTCTGTAAAAATAATTTAATATAAGAATAATACATTATATTAAATTTAATAAGTGCAGAATTGAATGGTAACTCCATGTTCCATAAACTTGACTAAAATAACTTGAAAAAATAATTATCTCAGTTATGATTGTTTAATACCATAAAAGCCAGAAATCAAAAAATTTTTAAAACTATTTGAAAATTTTTATGAATAGTATGTCAGTTGTGCCTCTTAAAATTTCAGTACTTTAAAAAAAATACAAACTCATCTAATAGTACCTATGGTAAGTCATAACTTTGAGTCTAATTTTTTTTAAATTGATGAAATAATTATTAAAGAACTATCAGTGGTTTTCAATTAATATATAAGGAAATTTTTCAGTTTCTCTCAAGGTGTAAACCCCAAGTAAAATAGTTGTCCCAGAAAATATTTTCCAGTAATAATGTTTATATTAAATAATAATATATTGCACACAAAATACAAGTTATTTCTTTAATGTGCTACTTCTGCCTAATAAGATATTGGGGAGAGAAACAATGAAAAACCTTTATTTAAAATTTTTTAGCAAATTGATGATTATGTTTCATGACTACTTGCTTGGCAAATGATTTCAGACCTCCAGTAGATAGCACAATAAAGACTATTTGAAGAAGTTATGTAGAATGGAAATTTGAGAGACAGATTTCCTATACAATGTTGTTGATGCTGGAAAAAGAATCTGAGCAATTTAGGAACCTGAAGCACACAATGTCTTCATAGCGTGTGTAACATAGCACCACTAATATAAAAGAAATAACAACCTTGTATGCGTGTAGGTATGCATGCATGTATGTATGTATATATATGTATGTATGTATGTATGTATGTATGTATTTCTTGGTCTAAAATGAACTGCATGACATCCTATTATTTTTGAGCTTCCTTGTCATATAGGCAATGTTTAACCAATACAGAATGGCAGTTACTGCATTTTAAAAAGGCTATTTAACCAAAAGAAAACCTTAATATTATACATGCAGATAAAAATAACATAGGGCTAACAGATAAAGAAATTCATTTTCTGCAACCTGCTGAATAAGTAATCAAATCACTGTGCTTCGAGAGCGCAACTATTTATTTCAAAAAAATCTACTGTAACGATAGATGTACAAATCATTCCACTCCAGGGGAGATGACAAAATTGGTGTCATGCAAAGAAACTGAGATGCAGATGGAAATTTAGGAGCAGAATCTGTCTGCCAATTGTATTTCTCCATCCTCATTTTTAGATATAAGGATTAAGGATAAACGTGTTTCAAGTCATTGTGAAACAGTAATTGCATACACAAATATTATATATATGCTAAAAAATAATAATAATTTAATCTCGCTGCTGCAAATATTCTGACAGCAATTTTTTTAAACAGTGCACAAAACTTCTATGTGAAATTAAGTCACAGGACTTCATTTACCAGATCTTCAGATTCAAGAATTAAAAATATATGTCGTAACTTTAGTCAGTTATAATTAGAGAGAAAAAAAAATCATGACTCGGTTGGCAATACCACCATCTGCAGTCTTTTACTAGAAGACCTAAACCACAATACTCAAATTTCACATTGATATTAGCGGAAATTCTATCCAGTTTTGTGCCATGTAAAGAATGCAGAAGCATCTTACCACTGATAGTACTGAGAAGTAGTAGCAAAGTTTTCTAACATAAATTTTAAATCGCAATCATAGTGTTATAATAATAATTATATAATGTTCCTTGTATTCCAGAAGTTGAAATTAAAATGGTGAAATACAGCCTCAGTCTTGGTGTTGGATTTGACTAAATAGTAACAACATTTGAACACTAGATATTTGATCAAGATACATGTTCATTTTCTCTGTCTCCAATATATGTATGTAGAGGTAGAAGTAGAAGTAGGCAAGCTAAGGAGTGCTCATTTCAGTTCAACTCAATAGTACTAATTTCTGTTAGTAATATAAAGGAGAAACCCAGTTAAATGAGGGAGCCATGAGGCTCTCTGTTCTCTTTCTCTCCCCAGTTCATCCCACTTCATCAGCTTGTTTCTTTCTTTCCCAACTCATTCTAATACTTCATTTTCATTATTTACAAATAAAATTGTTTAATTTTGAATGATAAAATAGTGCATGCTGATTAGAAATAACTTGAAAAATAGAATAGTATAATTGTTCAAAAATAATAACCCTCTGCTGTCTTGGGGCTTCAACTTCTTTTATCAAACATACAGACCCAGAGATTTGTATTCTACACATTTTAACTTCTCAGTTTGTATTCAATTATCAGTATTATTCCATGTCCTTTATATAGTTTAAATTGCTCTTTGTTTTAGTTTTGTTTTGCATTTTTAGCCCCAGTCTTGAAACTCTTAAACCAAGTCCTACAGGTTTTGCATGTTCTGCAGCTGAGCTCCTGAGTCACCTGAGGCACAGGGGTGCACCATGAATTGTTCTGTAAAGTCTGTAAACCATTCCAGCTGTCCACATTGCCCACAATTCAAAAATACATTAACTATTTTTGAATATTTGACTTATTTTTTTCACTTTTCTCTAACAATGCCACCAAGAGCTTCATTTTGCTAAAGAATAACACCCCAGTAAAAGCTCATGTCTTTATTTCTAAGCTTTTTCTTAGAATTGAAGAAATAAATGGTGAGATTAAAGGGAATGAACTTTGAAAATCATACTTAAGGTTATTCTCATTTTACTTTCCGTTTTATGCACTACAGATAGTATATCAGAATGCCCAGCTCATTAAATCTAATATTTAAAAATCATGTGGCCTATTATTTCTGTTTTATGTTATCTTTACTTTAGGTCTAATAGAAATGAATTTTGACCTTGCAAATTTCTTTATTATTCAAAATTATAACGGGCACTTGGACGTTAATTTAGTGTTAAAATATATTTCACATGATGTATTACTTTGGAGAAGAGGGAAGAGAGAAAGTGTAGACAAGAGAGGGGCAAGAGAGAGAGACAGATGGGGCAGAGAGAAAGAGAAAGCATGAGAATTTAAGAAAATATTTTAGTACATAAGTAATGCTTTGAACTGTGTTTCCTAGAGAAGGTGGACTAACAAACAGTTCTAGAGGCAGTTCTAGAAAGCAAACTCTGAGGATGAGATTTTGAACTTGGATTACCTACTTATTTGAGGTCACTGGTATACCATTCTTGATGGTCATTAGAATAATTACTACCTTAGCATTTAGTACCATCAAAGTTGCCAAAGTTTTTGCCTGTTGTTATTTGGGAGGTGAGGCAAATGAGGGCAGGGCGTTAGAAGATCGAGTAGCTGTGATGTTTAATCAGTATAGAGGAATATATATTTAGCAAGCTCCTTTTGACAGCTTTGGAGGCTTGCAAAAGTTAATTAACAGGCTTAGGGGAAATACTTGTCAATTAAAGCATACTTTGAAAGTCAGAGCTCCTTGAGAATATCCTTAAAAGCTGTTCTATCTTCTGAAGCTTTGGGATAAACTCAAAGTGAAAATTAACTCCAGACTCTAATTTTAAGGGTAGCAGGAGTATGAAGGAAAAAAAGTTAACATATCCTGCATCAAAGCCCTGATAAAGTGAAATCCCTAGACCTAAATTGGGAATAATTTGCTGGATGAGCCCAGTTTATAGAGTTATATCTTAAATTGTAAGCTGTCTTCTAGCTGTTGCTACAGATAGTTCCTTTGTTTTTCTCTTTCTCTTTTTAGGTCTATAGGATGTAGATATATTTTGATTTGTTTCCTTTTCTTTTTCTTTACTTTTTCCCTGGAGATGTGTCTTGAGATTTTCCTGAGTTTAACATTAGAATACTGTTTTTTCTCTATTTTTACTTGAAAGCAGATTAGTCTTGCACTCATTATAGCCATCCACATTCTTTTCCTCCTCTCCTCAATTGAATTCTTTATTTCAACTTTCATGTTTTTCATTTCTTTGATATGTTGCTTCATTTCTTCTCTTTTTTGTTGTTCTCCTTTCTTCCTCTATTGTTTTCTGGATTCCGATAGTTTGTTTAAATTCACCTCTGGTAGTTATCAAATACTTAGAATAAAAACTGTTAGTATTATGTCTTCATTATTACTTATTTATATATGAGATATCTGTTGTGACATCATTACCATATTGAAAATTTCTTTCTTTTTTTTCCTGAGAAGTCTTGCTTGGAGATTATTGCTTATTAATTTAAAAAAAAAAAAAAGACTGTGCAAGTTTTCTGTATTGTTATTTCTATTTCTTTGTTTTTATTTTATTTTATATTTTCTATACCTTGCCTTTTGCTTACTTTGCATTCAGTTATAAATTGTCTTTGTTTTCTAATTTATCTAGGTAAAAAACTCAGATCATTTTTCACTTTTTCTTTTCTTATATAGACATTTAAAACTACACATTTCTCTCTAAAAATTTCTGTAGCTATTTTATACCAATCATTTTTGATGGAAATATGTACTGATTTTCATTGTGATGTCTTATTGACTCGAGATATTTCAAGACTATTTTATAAAATTTCCAAATGTCTGGGAATTTTCTAGACAAATACTGTTATTGATTTCTAATTTAGTGCCACATTGTTAATTGAAAACAAAATATTGCAATCCTTTAAAATGTCTAGATATTTAATTCATGCCTAACTTTCATCTATTCTATGTGGATTTGGTTTTGTGCATGATGCTGTTACAAGAAGCTCAGTTGTGTTAATTAGATCAGGTTGACTGATATTATTGCTCAGATTTCATATATATTTTGTGATTTGCTTACTTTTTGCTGCTGATACAGGGATATTAAAATCTCAATCTATAATTTTTATTCTAATTCTCCTTTTTTCTACATTTTATTTATACTGATATAAATGTACATACATATTTGGAGTTATTTTGTCTTCCTTATACATTTCAAAGTTTATTTTTAAAATATCTTATGTCATGGTTGTAATTTTTTTAAATTTTGATGTTTTCCTTATATATATGTTGCCTTCTTGTTGCTTACCTTTTATGGTATATCTTTTTCAATGTGCTTATTTTCACTTACTTCTGTTATAATGTTATTTATTTGCAATACACTATAGCATTATCTCCCCCAAACCGTTGGAGAAATATCTACCTATAATATTCAATATGAATATTTATATATATTTGGTTTGGAGATTACAGTATTCCATATGACCCTTCCACTTTTCTTCCTCTGATTCTCATATCCTGTCTTCTTTTCATTTATCCATTTTTTAAAGTATTTCCTTCCTAATTAATATGCTTTTAATATATGTTTGTTTATATGTAAGTATATACTCTGTATATTTGGAAGATTTTCTCAGATAAAATTTAGCTAAGATTCAATTTTCTTGCAAGAATATATTCAAATTTAAAAAAAAATTTAAATACATAAAAATACTCATACATTTAGTCTCCTTGAAATATTTGGTAAATTTTGTTTAAGGTCTTAATAATGTACTTAATTGTACTTAATTTTAACAATGTATTTATGTAATGTACGTGAGAGTTTTAGTGATGCACTTTCGTAGTGATACTAATAAGCTATGTTTCACATTTATATGGCTCAGTTTTGCTAGAGGCTGTTCTCTTTCAAATTATATCTCAGTATGATAAAATAAAGGATCAGTAGTTTTCAGATTTTTTATATTCGGCATCTTTATCAAGTCTGACAATTTAAATCTTCATTGGAAATATTTAGTCAAAATCCATTTAATGTGTTTAATGATTATTTAGATTGATTATATTTTAAAATTCATTTTCTATTCAATGTTGCAATATTTATATATATTTATAAATGGTATTAGAAATTTCTATGATCCTTATTATAGTTGGTATCTTTTATTTATCCCACTTAAGATTTTAGAAAAATTTTAAGAGGAAGACAGGCAGGTAAGAATCAAAGTAGGCAGTGAGCAAGCAGGAAGGGAGAGGTGAAAGAAACATTTTAGTTATTTATTTGATTGCTAATTTTTGGTTGTCCCATGTCTCCTCCCCCAAACCCTGGAATTCCAGCAAGGGTCCTTGTTCTGTATGTTAAATGTGTCCCAAATGTAGGCTTAACACTTGAGCCACCAGAACAGATCTTTAGGACTGTCTTACTCTGTTCATCAATATTTTTTTTTGAGAAAATTATTTTTTCTTCCAAAGTAAATTTGCAGGCAGGAATAAAGAATAGGCAAGAAGGCAGGAGGGGAGAGGAAGAAACATTTATTTTATTGAGTTGTTCATCTTATCTGTTGCCCCAGTCCTGGGTCTCAAACCCAGGCCCTTAGGATGCTTGTGGACTATGTCCAGTGTCCTTATCTACTAGGCCACCCGGGGTATGTGTTGGGAAATTTCATAACTACTATCATTCTGCAAATTGCTTTGTTCCCACTTATTGTCCATTTTTAAAAGACTCTACTTATGTATTTTTATCATTTCCTACGAGCCTCTCATGTTCACTTTTTGTTTGCTTTCATTCTTAATTGGCTATCTATGTGATTTATTTGGTTATTGATCTTGCTCCCAGTTCCCAAATCTCAGTCTCAAGGTGTCTAATATCTTCTTAAGTCCATATTTGAGCTCCTGATTTCATATATACTTCTCATTTAGACTGTATATTAAATCCCTTCATATATTTATACTTAATTGAAAATATCTATAATTTAACCACATTTTACCTGTCCTCCTATATATTATTGAACATCCTGAAAGTAGTTGCTTTGATTCTACTAACTGCATTTGAATCAATAGTGATTTTTTTCTGTCATTTATCTTATTGGATATTTTTCTATTGGCTTTATCTTTCTACTTGAATTATTGAATTAATGTTGATCATACATCCATCAGAGTAAGTAAAATCTCATAACTATTGAAGTACTGAGTAGAGTATGCAAAGAGTTTTCTCCTTATAATGTAAAAATGTCTTGAGAATAAATGCTGCCTGGTCCTTCTTGTAAAGCTTAAAAGCATGATCTAAATCGATATACTTATTTTTTATACTTTTTTTCCAGAATAAAGCAAAACTAAATTTGTGATAAGACAAAGATATTGAAAAATGAACAATGGAGAAATCACAATGTAAGGAAGTCATAAAATAACTGAAATTTCAAAATAAGAAAATATGACTGAAAATGAGAAAAATGCATTAATTGAAACTCACTCATAAATTGCACAGATGATAGAACATAGCAAAGACATTAAGAAATTAAACCCATAATGAAAATTATATTACAAATATTGAAGACACTAAAGGAGATATTGAGTAAGTCAATACACTCATGGACTACCAACTTAAAGAATTAGCAAAATAAAGCATATTGAATAAAAATAGAAATAAAAACAATAAAAGAGCAAAAATGATCTGTAGAACAACTTCAATTGGATTAATAATCTTATAATTCTAGTATCTAATAAGATATATAGGAAAAAATATTCAAAATGCTAGATGAAATATTCACACTTATGAAAGTCATAACTGTTTATGCACTATAAGGTCAATAAGCTAAATACAAGAAACTAGAAGATAAAACATCACAAAGTTACATTACAATCAATTTTCCTAAAAATGAGTGATGTTAGTTGATCATCTTAAAAGACAACCACAGGGACAAAGAGACTTTATGTATAGAGTATTAAAATAAGGATAGATTTTATTAGAAGCAATGACTAGACAATAGCAGCTGAATATGAAAAACAAAATTATAACCAAGAATTCATTGTACAAGGAAAACGTCCTTTAAAAAATTAAGGTGAAATATATTTTCAGCATACGAAAGTTGAAATTTATCTGTTTATATCTATATCTATATGTCTTCTTAGAGTACAGGCAAATAGCAAAGATGAAGAATAGACAGCATTAAAAATGAAAAATATGTAGACTAATATGAAATATTTTCATTTAATTATCATAATCGATTGAAGCACAAACAAATGAATTCTATAGAAGGGATTATAACACATATAAAATTAAACTATTTTTAAAAAGTAGCCCAAAGGAGGATAAATGAAAATTTGCTAAAATAAGATTATTTTACTATATATAAATTGGGATAATACAATTTGAAGAATATGACAAATGCATGCACACAAACACATACACACGCACACATGCACACGTGTGTGCGTGTGTGTGTATATATATATACATATATATATGTAATGCTAAAGCAACCAAAAATTATAAAAGACAGTTATTGGAAATAAGTAAACAAGAGATAAAATGGGATAAAAATATTAATACAAAAGAAGGCAGAGAAAGGGAACAAACTAAACAAAAAAATATAACAGACAGAAATTTAGCTGAGAGACTTATTCATATTAATAATCACATTAAATGTGTATTTTTATACCTATGATTAAGGGCAATTAAAAGGTAAATATTATGAGATTAGATACAATTTGTATGCTCTCTCCATGAAATAAGCTTTAAATATAATAACAGAATTAGAAAAAAATGTGAAAAGGTATGGAAATATATTTCATGGTATTCCTAATCTAAAGACAAAATAGAGGGTACATAGAAGTAGAGATAATAAAGTAATTTCTTAATGATAAACAGTTCATTTTTGAAAATCACATATAATGCTAAATATTAATGAACCTGATAACAGCATTTCAAAATATATGAAGCAAAAACTTAAAACCGTAAGGCGAGATGGACAAATCCACAACTACAGAGCAATTTTAATACTTCTGCCATTAGTTGATTAAGCAAATGTTTATAAATCAGTTTGGATTCAGAAGCTGGAAGACAACTATTGTCCAAGTTGATTTATGAATACTTGATCCAACAAAAACAGAGTATACATTCTTTTAAATTTACACAAATTATTTACCAATGATATTATCTGTCATATGCCATATAATATTATATCATATAAATATGATCTCTTGAGAATATATTGAACATAAAACAAGTTTCAATAAATTTAAGTTAAATCAAGTCACTAGCATTTTGTTTTCTGAACAATATGGAATCAAGTTAGAAATAAATAAAAAAGGAATCTGGAAAATCCTCCAAAATTTGGAAACTACAAAACTGAAAACAACTTCTATACAAGCTATAAAACAAAGTTAAAGTCTAAACAAAAGGTATAATGAATTTTGAACTAAATTAAAATGAAAACAAATCTTGTCAAAATTTATATGATGAAGGGAAATCAAAATTTACCCAGCCAAGTGAGAAATTTATAACTAGTGATAATTTTAGATTGCTTTTCCAAATGGCTACCTTGAGTTCTACTTTAGAAAACTAGAAAAAGGACAGATAAAATCTCAAAAGCAGATGAAAATAAATGATAAAGATCAGAGTGGAAACTGATGGACAGAAAAAATAATAAAGAAACTTGCTGAAACTGGAATCTTATTCTTTAGTAAGATCAATAAAATTGATAAATCTAATACTGATCAGGAAAAAGAGAAGACATAAATTGTCAACGTAAATCATCAGAATTGATATCACTATAAATTCTAAAGATATTGAGAGATAGTAGTATACTATTCTGAAAATCATGTCAATAATTTCAACAATAATGAAAAAATTTTTTGAAAGAGCAAAACTTACCCAGGACAAAGATAAACTTAAAGGTGTTCCATATCTATAAAAAAAACAGAGTTTGGAAATAGGTCATTGTAACAAATTAAGTTCTAGGCATAAATGGTTTCACCAGAAAATTTTAAGGCACAATTAATTCTAACTCAATAATAGTATTTCCAAAAAATGAAGAGGGAGTACTTATCAATTATTGCTATGAGTCCAGCACAATTCTGAGAGCAAAACAAGACAGAGGCATCAGAAACAAACAACTGTGCATATACACATGCATATATGTATATTATATGTATTCTTCCTCAGTTTGTCTCATTTAATATTTAGAATCTGCATCCAAGTAGATTCTCCATACACATGTAAACGAATTCCTTCTTTTCC
This sequence comes from Solenodon paradoxus, assembly GCA_004363575.1. Lineage (NCBI taxonomy): Eukaryota > Metazoa > Chordata > Mammalia > Eulipotyphla > Solenodontidae > Solenodon > Solenodon paradoxus. Next base: position 604,140 of record RJWH01000365.1, on the reverse strand, counting down.
CATAGTAGTGCATCTCGTGTTAAGTTAGATGCTTCACTAACCTGAGAACCTAAAGGAGTAAGGGAAATGAATTCTCTGCCTCTATAACTTATCATAACTGACTGAGGAAGAAATAAGATAATCTGCATGTCAAATCTAGCAAAAAAAAATGAACTCATGCAAAAGACTCCAGATCCAGTGACTTCATTTTTAATTGTATCAAGAATGTATAGAAATTCTATTGTGTCTTCTTAAAATAAAGTCTGCCTTTTGCCAGGGATGGAGAGGACAATTGGATACAGATTTTTTAACTGATCTTTATTCAGATTTCAGCTTCTCGTATTTTATCATCCATATTCACTGTGCTTTTGAGATCGTTAACTATCAATAATCTGGCCCCTTTTGAGGTCTTACTAGTATTATTCCTCCAAAAACGGATACTTACATTTTTGTATTGTGTCCTCTACTCGTACATTTAACAATTTATTTGTCTAGTAGTATAAATTATATATGGTCTATTTGAGAAAATTATTCATCTCACATTCTCTCTACACTAATTTCAGTCATGATAATATCCCTTGTTCTATTTTTAAAATTTTATTGAGGAAACATTGTATTAGAACATTACGTAGGTTCAAGGTATTCGTCATCATAAATCAACATTAATATATAATATATTGTTTAAGACCAACAGTTTAATTTTGACCTTCACCATGTAATTAACCACTTCTATATGACTTACCCACCCTTCTCTTCTGCTAAGAATAGCTTGATTTTATAAAGTAGAAGTTTATTTTTCTTTGATTTGCTTTACTTGCTCTAAGTACTACATACAAGTGAAATCATACAATGTTTGCCTTACGCCTTCTGACTTACCTCACTAAGAAAAACTGCTTCCAGTTGCTTCCATCATGTTGTTACAAATAGGAGAATCAAACCTTTTTTAATAGATTAGCAGTTTTTCATCCTGTGTATGTATCCCCTCTTCTTTATTGTGTGTATACAGCACATCTTCATTCATTGATGTCAAAGGACACTTAGGCTGTTTCCAGATCTTGGCTATGGTAAACAATGCTGTAATAAACATAAGGTTGCATTCACTTCTTTAAATTAATGGCTTTGTGTTTATTGAATAAATATCCAGAAATGGGATAATGGAGCCATATAGAATTTCCATTCTCAATTTTTTGAAGAATCTGCTTTCCATAATGATTACAACAATTTGCACTTCCACCAGCTGTAGATTCTTGGCATTCTCACCAACATTTGTTGTTTCTAATCTTTTAGATAAAAGCCACTCTCATGGGTATAAAAATATTTTAATTTGTATTTCCCCGTAACAAAAGAGGTTATACATATCTTCATGCGCCTGTTGATCATCTGAATTTCTTCTTTGGAGAGTATCTAGTCACATCTTCTACCCATCTTTAATTTGTTTTTCTGTTTTGTGTTTATGAGTTCTTTATGTATTTTGAATATAAGCCTATTGTTGAATGTATGGCATGCATATATCTTTTTCCATTTAAGAGGATGTTTTCATTTTGACTATAGTTACTTTTGCTGTATGGAAGCTTTTAAAATTTATGTAGTACTTTATTTAAGAATTAGTTTCTATTTTCATGGATATTTGAGTGATGTTCCCAAAGACTTCTCTTAGGATAGTGTGAAGAATTACAGTGCCAATGTTTTTTTTTCTATGCATGATGTGGTTTTGGGTCTCACATCCAAATTTTTAACCCATTTTGAATGATATTTGTGTATATTTTTCATCCTTTTGTGTCTTTTTGCATTAGGCTACCAGTTTACCCCAACACAATTTACTGAAAAGATTCTCCTTGCTCAATTATACAGCTCATTTGCAATAGGTTAGTTGTCTATATATGTGTGGGTTCATTTCCTAGTTCTCAATTCTGTTCCATTTGTCAGTAAGTCTTTTTTATTTCAATGCCATGCCGATTTAATTACTATTGCTTTGCAATGTATTTTTAATTCAGGGAGAATGACACTTCCATTATTGTTATTTTTTAGAATTATTTCTTGCTGTTTAGGATTTTTGAACTTCAAATAACTATTTTTTATATATTTTATTGATAGTGGTTTTTTAATTCTAATGAGAATTGCATTAACTCTGCTTATTGCTTTAGGTAATATGAATGGCTGTTTTAAAATGTTAATTATGTCAACCCATTAGGATAGAATATATTTCAATTTCTTTTTAAAAGTACCTTGTAGTTTTTGAAGTCCTTCACTTTGATTAAATTTATTCCAAGTTATTTCATTATTTTTTATGCAATTGCAAGTGAGATTGTTTTTCTGACCTCTTTCTGCTAGCTTGTCATTTGCATTTTTAAATGTAGCACATTTTTATATATTAATTTTTCAGTTTGCCACTTGACAATATTTGTATATTATTTTCAACAGCATTTTACTGGATTACTTGAGGTTCTGTCTATATAGTATGATGTCATCTGCAAAGAGTGATTGCTTCACTTCTTACTTTCAATCTATATGCCTTTTTGTCCTTTTTTGTCTGATTGCTCCAGTCAAGAATTCCAAAACTATACTGAATAATAGTGAATGGTGGTGATAGTAAGCACACTTATCTTGCTTGTGATCTTATGGGCAAAGCTTTCAGTTTTTCTCAATCAGTATGAGGGTAGCTGTGTATTTGTCATGTAGAGATTTTGTAATGTATTGCTGCATTTTAAGGTGTTTTTTTAATAAAAGTGTAGAATCAAATCAAATTCTTTTTCTGTTTCTGTTGAGATTATTATATGATTTTGTTCTTCCTTTTGTTAATATGGTATATTATGTTTATTGACTTGTGTACTTTGAACGATCCTGAAATTAATTCTACTTTATCATAGTGCACGATTATATTATTTTTTAAAGAAAGGGTACAAACAGAAATGAAGACAAGTAGACAGACAAGCAGGAAGAGAGAGGAGGAAGAAGCATCTTTATTTCATTTTATTTAGTGTTCACATTGGTTGATTTCCCCTGGACCTGGCACTTGAACTCAAGGGTATGTGGCTTGCTCCTTTGAAGGTGATTGGCCAGGGTGCTCTAGTGCATGATTATTTTAATAAACTGTTAAGGTGTGCTTGTCAGTGTTTAGTTGAATATTTTTGCCTCAATATTTACCAGAGGTATTAGTCTATAACTTCTGTTTTGGTGATGACTGTGTCTGGTAGTTTGGAAATTTGCTTCTTCAGTATTTTGGAATGTTTTTAGAAGAATTGTCATGGACTGTCAGAAAGTTTGGAACAATTCACTGGTGAAGACATCTGATACTAGGTTTTTGTTTATTGCGATACTTTTTCACTGTTTAAATTTTTTCATTTGTGACCAGTTTGCTCAGATTTTCTTTCTGAAGTCTTATAGTAACAAACTTCTTCAGATTTGTTTGTCAAGGAAAACTTTATTTCTCCCTCATGTCTAAAAGTGTTATTAAAGTTATGGTACTCTTGCTTAGCAATTTTTCTCTTGGCATATATTGAATATGTTGTTCTACACTATCCTGACCCATGTATTTCTGTTGAGAAGTCTAATGATTACCTGATGGCCTGATGGGAGGTGTTTTATATATTACTTGTTTTTTTGTTGTTGTCTTTTTTCTTCTGTCCACCTTTAATATTTTTTCGTTATCTTGAATTTTTTATAATTTCACAATTGTGCGTCTTGGCATGGTCACTTTGCATTTCAAATATCAGATAATCTATTGGCTTCATGGACATGTTCATTTATATCCTTCCCCAGGTTTGGAAAGTTTTCACCTGTTTATTGTTTCTTGAATGTTTGCTTCTCCTTTCACCCTTTCTTCCCCTTCTGGAATATGCGTTTTTCTTATGTTGCTTTTCTTTATGGAATTTGATAACTTTGGTGAGTTTCTTCAGTTTTTTAAAGGAAAAGTACAGGCAGGAATGAAGGTAGGCATTGCACTACTTACCTTTTGTTTCACCAGCAGATAAAGCCATGTGTGTATTTTATATATTTTTTACTCTTATAGGCTTCCATAATAGGATCTTTGGTGATGCAGCTGATGGAGAATGGATGTAGTGTAGTAGCAGGACACATGAAGTGAGGGTTTAAGATCTTTTTGTGAGTTACAGAGTATTGGCACACCTTCCTTTGGGTGGCATTAAAATGAACTTTCCTCTC